>BQNB010025634.1:3235-59431 GCA_026074375.1 Tanacetum coccineum | reverse complement strand
CTTAAAAACATCTTCCATTAGGATCTTGTGCGTGCAGAATGATGAACTTATTCCCTTTATATCCAACATCTTCCAAGCAATCGCCCCTTTATGCTTTTCCAAGACATGCAACAGTGATCTTCTCTCCTTTTCGGATAATTTAGATGAGATGATTATGGGAAAAGATCCGTTCCCATGCAATTATGCGTATTCTAAGTGGGATGGTAAATATTTCAGTTCAGGCTTCTTTTTGTCAATTTCATTATCACTAGCCGAATAGAGGTGTTTACTTCCAATTTTATCAATTCTTTGGGTCTTTTGTTTGTCAAAATACGTCGTATTGAGAGAATCAATATGTCGTATTGATTTGTCAATATCCGAATTGTTAACAAACCCCTCGATCACATCACCACAATCTACCACATCCATTTGATCAATCGTTTCGGCCAAATCTTCTAGTACAAAAGAATCTGATAGATCGTCTTCCAATAATTATTGGATTTCTTTATTGACAGTGTCATCAAGGTGATCGACACCATAACATTCATCATCATCCGAAGGGGGGTTTTTCATTGACTGGTCCATGTCAAAAATCACTTCATCGTCTCCTACCCTCAGCGTTATCTTTTTATTGAAGACATCAATCATGGCCTGGGCGGTGGCCAAAAAGGGTCTCCCTAAAATTATTGGAATTCTAGAGTTTTTTGGGATATCTAATATGACAAAATCGATAAGTAGGACAAATTTATCAACTTTTATAAGGACATTTTCTACTATTCCTCTAGGATATTGGATTGATCTATCTGCTAGCTCTAGGCTCATTCTAGTTGGTTTAGGTTCTCCTAAGCCTAGTTTTTCGTACATTGTGTAGGGCATCATACTTATGCTGGCTCCTAGATCCGCTAAAGCACTATCAATACGTAAGTCACTAACTTGACAAGGAATAATAAAACTCCCTGGATCCTTTTCTTTTGACGGTTTATTGAGCATGAGGGTTGAGCACCTCTCATTCATCGTCACCGTACAAGCTTCTTCGAGTCTTGATTTATTTGTCAACAAACTCTTCAAATATTTGGCGTACTTGGGCATTTGTACTAAGGCTTCGATGAATGGGATATTTATATGTAGTTGTCTTAGGTTCTCGAGAAACTTTCATTGTTATGCCTCCTCTTTTTCCTTCCTCAACTAGTTAGGGAAAGGAATTGCCCGTTCTTGTGGTTTCGTTGGTGCTTGAGTGTTTTGTTCCAAGTCAGTCGGAGGTTCCTTGTTTACCGTAGTTTCTTCAGGCTTATTTGGTTCAATAAGTTGGACCCTAGGGGGTTCTCTTTTGTTCAAATTAGTATCATGTGTTTCTTTTCTATAAGCAACTGTCGATGCCACTTTTCCTCCCCTTGTTGTTACCCCCTTTGACTTCCTGCCTTGAAACAAAAATGTTATTCATTACTTTTGATAGTTCATGTACCCCAATTTTTAGTTCGCTTAACAGATTGTTTTGTTCCTTCAATAAGAGCTCATTGGTGGTTCTGAATTCGTTAATAAATATCTCCATTTCTTCTTGCTCGCGCTTCCATTTTCTTATGAATTTATTCAACATTTCCTCCATAGTCAACTTCCTTTTAGGGTAATAGGTTTGTGCAGGTAAGAATAGCGACACGATCCCTAAAACAAAAGACATGATTTAAAGTAAAGCTATTCTAGAAAACTAAAAGTAAAACTAAATATATTGTTGTATCAAACAATCAATACGCCGTATTCATTTGTTATCAAGTATTTTACTATTTATATTTTCCTCAATACGCTGTTGTGTGTAGGTATTTATTTCTTATCAAGTTTTTCTATTTATATTTTGCCTACTTTACCTAAAACAACACTAACAGGTAGTGTACCCGATCAGTTGTAGCTTCGTTGGTAAGTAGGGTGTCGATCACTAAGAGCGAGAACTTCAATTCTTAAGTGTATCAGTATTTTAGTTATTTAAGCTAATCCTAATTTATTGTATCCTATGTTATGACTAAGCTAAACCTAAACTAACGATAAAAGGGAGGTTTCAGCCTAAGAGACTGGTACGAGTTTTGGTTTACTAAAGCAAGGGCAATGGGGAATAACACACGCAAGCTAACAATTAGAAGATAGAGAAGCTGTCAAGCCTAATGTAAGGAAAATGTATTAACCATATTTAATCTAATTAAAACGCAGGTTTTGTTTATAAGTGCAATGAATGTTTTATCTCGTTATTGATATATCATTCCTATATTTAGGCAGGACTTCTTCCTAAAAAAATTCTGTCATAATTAACCACATCCGCATAAAGCATTCATTGTTGCTTATAATTTATTTTAGAAGACAATAATGGTGATATTATCGAATCCTAGCTCACAAAGACTTTACTAACTTATTGCTTAAAGGCTCTTTATATACTAGTAGTCCACTTGTCCAAATCTTTGCTCAAGGAATCAGAACGTCATTTGTTAATCCAAGGTCACCTGCTAGGCTAACTTGTTTAATAAACCAGGAGCAAAGTCAACACGTTAATTGTGATCCTATTCTTCTAGATATATAAATTGCAAATATGGAGAGCTATCCCAGCATCTAGCTAACTCTCTATTTGTATTCCTAGATCCAGTTGAATGATAGGTCGCATAATTAAGCACATAAACGAGTATAAATTGATAAACATAATTCAACGCTCAACGAATAAGAAATAATCGATTTAAACATAAATGCAATATTAAATTGTCATAAACATGGCTAATACCTAAAGGTATTACCCGATAACCATCATAACAAATACAAATGCCATAGACGAACGATTGAGGTAAACTAACCAAGTTAATGAATGATACCAAAAACCAAAAGCGTGATTAGAGTATAAGAAATTACAAGGTTTTTCCTATGGGTTGATGGGCGTTGCGAGACCTTTGTAGCTCCTCTTTTCTTCTCAAAGTCAAACTTGGTGGTTACTGAATTAATTAGCCTTCAATGGCCTCCATTGCTTCGTGAAAATTTGTATTTAGGGTTTGCTTATATAGAGTATGGAATTTGGTCGATACGCCGTACTGGAAGAGTTCGATACGGCGTATTGGGGTTTCTTAGAGTGGGGACCACGATTATAATATTCCAGAATATTCTTTGAACTTATCCGTAAATACAACGTATGAGATCTTCTAGATACGGCATATAAGTCTTTAAGTCTTCGTGGTTTCTTGTGAAGTTCAGGCTCAGATATGCCGTATCTTCTTTGATGAATACGGCGTATAGATAGTCAGAACAATATCTTTCTTGATTTCTGGGTTTAAGCTCCAAAATGCGCGCCTTTTAGCTAATCTTCACCAATTGCTCGATATTTACTACAAATAACAAATATAATAGATTAAGTACCAATTCATGCATAATTAATGTAAATTGAGCAATAAAAATGGAATTAATGATGCTATAAAATGGACGTTATTTGATGTCATCAATATCCTTCGCAGAGACTTTGTTAAGAATTGTGTAATCCATCTGCATCTGCCAAGCACCATGTTTCTGCCTGATGGGCACTGTGTTAGCTACCCATCTTGGGTATTGAACCCTTGTGATTATCCCTTCCCTCAACCATTCGAACACTTTATCTTTAGCGCTTTCTTTTGGTCCGGAGTTAGTGGCCATTTCTTATGAATTACTGGTTCTGCCAGAGGGTATGCTTGTAAATGATGTTCCATGACAAACCCTGGCATGGCCGTGCTTATCGTTGATGTTCCATGACAAGCCTTCAGAGTTTTTCTTTTAACTTCTGCTTACAACCGATCGATAGTTTTCTATTGATCAGCACATGTAGATCCGAAAGATCGTTATGAATTATCACTTTCTCCTTCACCGTATCTTTTTCCTAGGTTTCTTTAGTGATCATCGGTTCCTTTCCGACCCTTTGGTTGGGAATGCTTCTAGCCTGTAATATTGCTTGTTCCCTAATTCTGGACATTTGCTCTCTATGCTTACACCACTCGTCTCCTTCCACGAACTATGCATTCTATCTATTTGTCTGCATTTCCATATAGCTTCTCTATTGGTTCTCATCGTAGCTACTCCTTTGGCCATCGGAAACTTGATCATCGAATGGATGGTCGAACCCATCGCTCCGAGGCTTCTCATTCCGGTCCTTCCCATAATTACATGGTAAGTTGAGCAACACTTTACGATGGCAAACTCCAGTAGCACAATTTTACTCTTTCCTGGTTCTCCCATGGTTACTCTGAGGTCTATCAGTCCCAAGGGATGGTATGTTTCACCTAAGAACCTGACGAGAGGGGCGTTGTCCTTCCTTAGTCTAGATTTGACATCAGCGTCGAAACTCTAAAAACAGTGCTCATACATGATCTCTGACGAACTCCCACCATCAACATAGATCCTTCGGACATGATACCCCTCAATTGACCCTTCCAATATGATAGGAGCGTCTATCAGGCTACTCCAGGGTATTTCTAGGAAGGCAATTTCTTCGGTCATCCTGATCCTTTCCATTTCATAGGGCCTCTTACAGTTTCCTTCGGATCCCACCATGTTTATGACTTTCATGCCCCCTCGACCTTGACTTCCATTTCCCTGGTTGCCTCAACGTATATATTTTACCAAGTGGTTCAGTTTTTTCGATGTCACGACCTCTTCTATTTGCTTCTTTAGATGGTAGCAGTCATTGGTATTGTTCCCTCTGTTTCCATGATTGTCACAAAACTTGTTTATATTTTTCTTGTTGGGGGTTCCCACTAGCGGCGGAGGTGGCGGGAAGTTTACACTTTCCATTGCCAGAATCTTCTTTGGCGTTTTAGTGAGGGGTGTGAATGTGTCCCTTCTTTGGTGTTTCTGCCTAAGTGTAAGGAGGGCTTCTTTGTTTTCACCCTTTATCTTAACTTTTCTTTTTTATTATTTAACCCCTTCAATGCTTACCAAGACTTCATCACTTAACACCTTGTTGGGTTTGTTCCAGTGTTAGCTCTGTCTTAGTCTGCATTATCCCCTTTCTCACTTTTACTCCTTTTTTAATCATACCTATGGACTTCTATTCTATCTAATGGAATGTCCTTGGGTAGATCCCTCTGGTTCTGGCTGGATCGTGGGACAGATACCTAACCTTAACCACCTTATAACTTCATAAAATTAAGTACATAGTCGGTCTATTGGTATTGCCACAGTTTCCATTAAAACCATTTTGAAAATTCAACCAAGGTACTTGTGATATATTATCAAAATATTTGTACCTTGATAGTTTTTTACTTTCAAATTTGCTCCCATGCATATGTGCATCGATAATTGAAATTGTTTTGCACATACGAGGAAGAAGCTAAACTAGAGTCATTAAGATCACATTTACAAGTTATATATTTTAATCACAATTTCTTCCCTATAAAAAATGTCAAATCTCTTGATATTTTGGATATCAATTGATTTAAATATGTATGAAAATTATTTGGGGAGAAAAAATGTCCTGATTATATATATTTAGCCTTATTAGGAACATTTTATTGCTCCCCCTCAATTTATGAGGGTATTATATGATGTTGAGTACGTTAATTTGAAAGATTTTGAATTTCATGAGAAATTCTTGAAAATTCATACTAAAACACTATATATGCCTATTTTTAGTCCTACACTACTTATATACATATTCACAAGTTTTATTATTACGAGAGAATGACCTTAATGAGTAGAACAAGATATGACAAAGTCATATTGTCCGCTGAAGCAGTCGAAGGTCTTCCCTATATTCTCTTCCACCAACAAACTTTTCCAAGCTCCTCAGCAACCTTCTTTCCAGCAACTGACGATCAACATCTTTCACCATGATGCGAGACATTTTCTTGTCCAAATTACTCCATCTCTTTCTTGGCATGACACTGTTATAAACCCTATCTTCTAAGTTGTTTGTCCCAAAGCCTTGATTATTACCCAAACTGAATATGAAGTGTACCGTCACTTATGAACTTGAGAGCTCGTGATACACGTCAGTCTATTCACTCCAACTTGTCAATAAATGACACCATGAGGATTAGAATATGTGTATATGGTTCAAGGTTAGAGTGCCAAGCCAGCCTTGTGTGTGATTGGCCTTGAATGTTTGAGCTTCTTCCGTAGCTTTCGACTCCCAATTGAAGATCTCCACTCTCTTTTGGATTTACATACTCTTGTAAACATACGTCAATGCTGCGGGCGCAAAAGTGTACAATGTCCTCGGCCATTTAGGTTTGAATATCTATTCAGACACCGAAAGTACATGGTCCCTCATGTCATTTAGAGGAAGACGTGGAAAGAGCCTTCCATGAACTGAACGCGAAATCGTAACAAAACTGACGAAATCGTAAAAAACTTACGAAATCGTAAAAAAAGGGACAAAATCGAAAAAATCCGGACGAAATCGTAACAACTGACGAAATCGTAACAAAACTAACGAAATCGTAAAAAAAAAGAACGAAATCGTAAAAAATGGACGAAATCGTATCAAAACGGACGAAATCGTAAAAAAACGGAAGAAATCGTAACAAAACTGACGAAATCGTAAAAAAAACAGGCGAAATCGTAAAAAACGGACGAAAACGTAACAAAACTGCGAATCGAAAAAAACGTAACGGAAATCGGAAAAAAAACAACGAAATCGAAAAAAACCCAGACGAAATCAAACAAAACTGACGAAATACGTAACAAAAACGGAAACAAAGAAATCGTAACAAAACTGACGAAATCGTAAAAACGGACGAAATCGTAAAAAAACGGACGATATCGTATGAAAACGGACGAAATCGTAAAAAACGGACGAAATCGTAACAAAACTGACAAAATCGTAAAAAAAGGACGAAAATGTAAAAAAACGAACGATAACGTTAAAAAACGGACAAAATCGTAAAAAAAACACAACAAATTCGGTAAAAAACAGGAACGAAATCGTAAAAAAACTGACGAAATCGTAAAAAAACAGACGAAATCGTAAAAAAAGGGCGAAATCGTAAAAAAACCGGCGAAAACGTAAAAAGAATTAAATAAATAAGATTCGCCCAAAAGCCCATTTATCCCATAAGTGCCCGTTTGGCCCGTGCCCGTTTTAGCCCGTGCCTTTTTTGGCCCGTGCCCGTTTTAGCCCGTTGTCCACTTTTGCCCGTCCGCGTGGCCCGCCCGCCCGTTTTTTCCACCTCTATACTAAGACTTGTCATGGACTGCTTACCTTATCATCACCACAATGGCAATGTTGTGTTTGGGTATCCTTTGAACATATCTTAGATTAAAATGGTTCTTTAAATTTAAATTTTTCAAAATTTTAGAAACAAAATTAATAACAAAAACTTGTTACCAAGGTTAATAAATTATTTAAAAATGATTGAAAATTTGTTAATGTATTTATTTAAGTTTCTTAAATTAACCCATTGACCCAATTTTCATTCCATGAAAATGTTTATTCAAGTTATTGATTGACGGACTCATTTAATGACATTTTAAAGTTTGTCAATGTTACTTTAACAAGGGGGTTTGCCCGTGCTCCGCTGCGGGACGGTTGGTGAACGTCGTTGTTTTTTATGGTGATTGTCGTTGTCGTGATATTTTAGTTCTCTGACCCACATTTGCCTTTTTCATCAGTCTTTGAGAATGTCTGCAAACATGAAAGAGAATCATTTAGTATTTGATTAGATCATAAGGTTATCAAGTACAACAGTTTATTCACGTATGGTATATTTAAAGATAGCAAGTTGGTGTGCCAAAAAAGGGCACTTCCTATTCACCTTAATCATACGGCTACTTGAAATCAATATGAATGCATACCTTTAGAGTACAAATGGAACCCAATATTCATAACGGGAGGTGCTAGAAGAAATGGAGTTGATAAAGCAGCTTCTTTTGTGCTCAGTGATCCCATCAAAAGTAGTTTGATATGACCAATGCTACCACTATGCACCCATGAATATCAAGCCAAAACGCGACACTTCTTTAATGTGTGTTCAACATAATTACTATAGTTAGTTGCTTGAAAAGTATTAAAATATAAACTCTTTTATATTAAAGCTTGAAACATACTGAGAGTGATTACTAATTGAATTATCTGATGACAATAGACAGTGAACATGCCTTTGAAAGTCAGTGCCAAACGATCTTGTTGTAGCAACCGAATGGCCAATAATAATGATGTGAATCGGCGGCTTTAAAACTGGGCAACTTGAGTACTTATGTTCAAGTTATACTCACTTCCATATTGCCCATAATAATGATGTGAATCTGTGCCTTTAAAACGGCTATTTGGAATCTGCGCCAAACACCCCTTAATGTATTTTCTGCACTTTATTTATTTTCTATTGGATCGTGTAAAGAAAAAAAAACCATTATGTGAGGTAAAATATATTTAAACGATAGATAATCGTCTTTGCACCACTCACCTTGTAAAGAGCTAGAATTGGCAAAGATGGATGGGTTAGACAATGGGTCAAAACAGCGGGTCAAAACAGCGGGTCAAGTAGTCAGGCTGACACTTGAACACTTCTTTATCTTTTTATGATCTTACTGTGATTTGAAAACTAAAATGTTACAATGACACTAAACTCTTTGATAATTTTTTCTAGACTTCTATAAATAAATATATATTATCCGACTTTCTTTAGAGAAAACACAATTTCAAAAAGCAAATTCAGTGGAGACATGTTTATTCAAAACGCCATTTTACAAATGCATAATTTGGTTTACGGAAGCAATCCCAAACACCCCATTAATAGTAGATAATATAGCTTGACCCATTTGAACATTCAAAGTCATAACACAACCCAAATGACCCATGTGTCTTCAAATGGTGCACCTAGCTCTCTAATGCTAGATTTCTAAATCTTGACATCTGTATGCGTAAATGGGTCGATTTAAGTTATACGCTTAATGAATCGATTTTAGTTACACAAACACGTCAATGGAAAAATGTTGAAAAGAAAAAATAAGAATGAAAAGGGTCAAACAGGTCGCAAAGTTGCCCTATTGAAATGCATGTAATATCCTAAATCTTTTTTAGGTGTTTCTTGTTTGTTAATTGGTGGAATGACAATCCAGACTATTTAATCTAGATATTATTACTTAAAGAGCTCTTTTGGCCTCCTTTACGTAATACCTACACCCTTCATCATTAGTTGTGAAAAAGAGTCAATCTTTTTTACTTGAATGTAAGGATATGAAAAAGAGTAATTCTTTACTCACCGACACAATTTCTAAACTCTCCGGGTTTTCGAGAGTCACGTGTTGAAGGGCACTCATATCAAACTGCAAGACAGATAATGTGTACAAAATATCATTACAAATTGTAAAGCTTTGTGTATAAGAGCATATAATATCATGGAAATTCATACTTCAAGTTGTTGGAACATAGCATGATATTTTTAATATTTTGGAAGATCTATTCCCTTTAAGAAGGATTCCATTGTCAATTTCGGAGTTGGAGCGTTATGCTAAGAGAATTATAAATAAGAAGTTAGTTGTTAACAGAGATAGACTAAAAACTTGCACATTTAGTTACTTAAGGAAGGTCAATTTGGGTTATGTTATACAATAGGCTGGATGGAGTGGTGGTGGTAAACCCACCTGACACGTTAGCGCCACATCAGCTTTCTTTCTCCAAATAAAACTCACCTTTCAACCGTAATAAGAACTCACCTTAACATTAAAACTCACCTTTCATTAAAATACACACTTTATATAAAATATACCACATTAAATACCCACACACACTCACAACCAATTAATATATACTTAATAAAAAAGAAATTGGCCCACAAAATAAAACTCACCGTGAGGTGAGTAACCCACCTAAGTGACACAAAAAGTGCCCAAACTCACCATGATGACGGAGGACTCACCTAGGTGAGTTTTAGACCGGGAAGGAAAGTCACGCGTGAGTTTTAACTCACCTAGGTGAGTTGAGCCAAACTCACCTCCACTCCGTCCAGCCTAATAATAGTGGTTTTGACTTGTTACCAAACCTACTCCTCATCAGCCCATATATCCACCTCAAAAATTTTCATTAATGTGATGTAGCTAAACATACCTTCTTATACCGTTGTCAATCAACAACATTTTTGTAGTAGTTGGCCTAATACGCATTGTCTAGTTGAGCATAATCTTCCATTCATCTCAGTCATAGCGTGTATTTGTTCAGTCTAAAGTCAGTGGAACACCGTGTCGTCACATTTCGCGCATCAGACGCACGCTGCATTTGGAACCCATAAGAATCAAGCTGAGGCTGTGGCTTGTGTTTCCCACAACTTGAAGAGGTTCCACGCACATCCGATGATGTTCCTGAAAAACATTAAGCAGGAAAAAAAATTAAAACGAAGGTGCAAAAAATATCAGTGAAACACCCGATCAATTTCACAAACCTTTGGGAGCGGCACTGCTTGTATGAGTCTTCAAAGTCTGACTCACTTCAACGCAGTTAGCAACATCAGTACGTGTACAATCATTCAGAAATTATGGCCTCATATTTCGTCCCATCCAGCTGGGGATGCATATCCACACCCATTTGAGCCCCCAAAACCCACGGTCCATACCACGACCCTAATCACCACGATTATTGTTCCAACCACTGCTACCACGTCCACTATACCCTGACCTAAACTCATTTCTAGGACCAGCAGCCCAACGGTTATCGCCACCTACACCCCCACCCACGGCAACTGGAACCATCTCATTAAGCCCAACTGAGTTGCACGAAAGCACCTGCACATGTAATATATATCAGATTCAAAAATTAACAGGTTTCAAATTAACATTGCAACACTATGTTAAAACAAAGTGTAATTGAGTTGAATAAACTTTTAGTAATAGAAACCGTACCCCCATATTTCCCCTCGCTTAACAGATAAGCTCTTCTGCATAACCATCGCAGCGCCATTCTTCTAGGCTCTAGCAACCCCTAAATAAGTTCAAACACATACTTATAATATTGCGGGCACAATAAAGAACTAATACATGTATCTTACGTATGATTAGCTAACCTGACATCAGCGCCAAGGTTTTATGATGGTGCGAAGTTGTACTGAAAACGGGAGCGACACATCAGCCTCAGTAACATGCTTGAAAGAAAATAAAAAAATGTTTATAAAAAGCTTTTAAAGTAAAAATGAACTTATGACATTTCCCAATTTCAACAACTTATATGCCTATATTCAGCGACACAAAGTTACTTAACCTAAACCACAATTTCATTCACATGAATCATATACTAATGAACATTAGCCAGAATCCTATTCAAAGCTATTTCAATAATCAAAAACAGCCAAAAATTTCTTCAATTTGACGCGAAGTCATGCAAGTATTCCCGACTAACTAAATAGATAATCAAAGCAATACTATTGTGAATATGCCTAAACTAACTGTTTGACCCTAACCGAACATAATAGACCAACTATTTATGAGTATGATAATATGACAATAACATTTAGAACCAAATACCAAACAACCCAAAAGTTATCCAAACCAATCATGAGAAATATAGTGAAATAAGAAGAAATATTATAGCTAATAACTATACCTTGCAATGACTCGGCATTCTCTTGATGAAGAAATCATCAGCCTGCTAAATAAGCTACTAATCCAAATGCCTACCTTGATCTCCCATTCTTAGTAATTTGGACAAACCAAAAACCCTAAATTTAAAAAACACAAAATTAAACACAATTAAACCACCATCAAATTCCAACTTATTTAAATCTCCATTTCAATACCCAGATTTCAATTCAACACAGTTCTCAAATAAAAAAACAAATAAAAATCCAAGATCGATATTCTAATAAAAAAAATTAGTCAATGAGTATACCTTTATTTTGTCATCACACTTGATGAATTCACGACCACTTTATCCTCATACCATGTATCAAAAAGTGAGATCCCGTATAATAAGCCAATTCAAATACCCCCTAAATCATTGGCCTTAGATATTAAGAATTGGTTATCGGTAAACCAAAACTCACGACCAATTTCCAAACCAAAATAATAAGAAAAGATTGGAGGGATAAATTTGAGAGGTGTGTGTGTTTTTTGGGCGGTGGAAACTGGGAAGAGGGTGGGAGAGGTTGGTTCAAAGATAATAAAGGGTGAAGGGCAGCATTAAATGCATCCACGGGTTTTGGATCGGGTCGGGCCGGGTGGGTGGCAATAATTTCTTTTACCCGAGCTCCCCTGCTTTTTGTAAGTTTTTATAACAAGGTTTGATGCCCGCGCTTCGCCGCGGCGCGCTTTATACATCTTGTATAAAGCGTTAAGAAATTTACATGTTTCTGTTACTAAATACCAGTAAGAGAACATAAGTGTGGTCTGGAACCGAAACATAATGAAAATCAACATAACATTAGATAGTAGATGTTCAATATACATAATGAGCTTGCAAAACAATAGTCTAAAACACAATATTCCATCTAGGTCTGCTCATCAGCCCATTCTAATGTGATATACCATGGCTTACCCATCCTGACATTAGTCTTCAGTGTATCAAATTTCCGGTATGCATCAACTCATGATGCTATTTAACTGGTCCTACCACAAATCACAACCACTTCATGTTACAGTTATGAAGATACCGCATAGTGTAGTTCCTCTGAGCGCTTGCTTTGGGTCTTTCCACTGCAACTGCTTTTACGTCTTGTGGAACCCATGCTGCCTAATCTGAAATCCAACAGCAAGAAAAGACAGCCTAGTAACAAAACAAAAGGTAATGAGACTTGACTCAAATGATGAGCAACCCTTGGATTACCCATTTTGTCATAGATACAATAATATTTATATAAAAGATCTAATCGTTGCCATTACAACATAAAGTCTTGAAATCTTCAACACAATATCCATCAACAACCTATTACACGCGATCTGCCACAGTGCCATGTCGTTAAGTTCACTAAGTAAACTTCCGCTTCCTAGTAACAAATTCCAATAGTTTATATTGAAAATTAAGCACAAATTCCAATAGTTTATAGTGAAAAATAGTTACATACCTCCGTTCCATCATTCTCTAAAAAAAACTCTTTACTTCATGCGGCCAATGTAGTGTTGACTCCTTCTGGATGTTGTAATCAGCAAGTGTCCGACCATCCTCTAATTGCTTTTCGACGAATATCAATTGCTGCTGGTATAGCGGGACACCTTCATTATCCTATAAATCCAGTCAAATGTTTAGCAAGAAGCATAGTAGAGAACAAATAGTAAGCTAATGCAGTAACAAAAAAGCCAAGTAACTTTACATACAGATGATCGACTAAAACAACATATTTCTGACAGAATGAGCTGTTATAGATATGATATTCAAGCTGGGCATAATCATATTGAATCAAACTGACCCCGGAAAGCATTTAGCATTTAGCATATATTTTGGTACTCTTTCTGGATCGACTAAAACAATATATTTCATTCATTTTTCTGAACGGCATATTGTGTCAGAAAGCTCACCTACTCATTAGGATTAGCAGCTTGTTGTATCTTTCTTCAGTCCGTTTTTGGTTATTTTAACTTGTTTTTAAAGGTAAAAGGTATGTGTAATTAAACACATACCACACCATAACGTGTGTTTATGTTGGTTTGTGACCGTTTGAACCCAACGGCACAAATACACCCGATGCTCTAATTCAAACATCAAATGAAGGTAACTTATGCCTACTATCAAGGATAGAGGTTCATTACACCCTGATTCATAATCAGATGCATGTAGACACACATATCCTCACATCATTAAAAGCGTAATTCTATCACATATTTTAATCAGAATAAAGTGTTGGAAAAAGATTAGGATATGGTTTTAAATTATGGGCAAACATGTAAAGTATTGTTAGGTACAGAGTTTTGTTAGGTTTTTCGAATTTATTGATAAACCACTTTTTTAATCTAATTGCTATGCAAAAGGTTAAGTTAGATGCAGTGACCAGTCCAAAAAGGTTAAATTTTACAAGTAAAACTAAGATCCACAGACTATTCATGAAAAATTAGAAAAAGATGGACATGATAATTTGTAGCTCGAAAAACTGCAGATTCACAAACTATTCATGCAACGTTCTAGAATGAACTGAATTTCATAAAAATCCTAAACTGTTCTTATATTGCATACAAATCAAGTAATTATTACCTTCTTACCCAGAAAAATGGACTGAGCTTTGGTTTTAGATCGAGTCAAAACACAAATACTGTGGTTATCTGCAATCAAGGGTTATTAAGAATCAGTTGGGCTTATATTATGACAAAATGTAGAAATAAAATAAAATTCAACATGGTGCATATAACTAAAAGATGCTGACTCATGCCACATATATACTGGAGTCGTCAAAAGCATAGTACTTTCAAAGCTGTTTCATGGTTATAAGAGCCAATATATCGATCAGGAAACTTATGACCCTATTAAGTCTCATAAAGATTATCTATTCGTTATGGTTCAACGGTCATTTTTTGCTAGCAGACTACTAAGGCTTAATTACCTCATCATAGCACTTTTTTTTAAATACAACTTATTCACACACATATATATCCACTATTAACTCACACTATCTCACATACCATGCAAAATCTCAGACATACCGCTAGGCTAAAAGCCCTTTTGTCTCAGAGATTTTCTTGCTAAGAAAGTTAACCTGGTATAAGCGAATAATACAACTTCTAGTATATTAGATACATAAAAAACAAATGAATAAATAAGTAGAAGGAAAAGTTATAGTACCTTGATAGAGCCTTTGCACCAATGTAGTCCCTATAAAACCTGTTGCTCCTGTTATAGATACAGTCATTTGGTTCCCCTACAAACATTTACATTTTCTTTTTCGAAATAAGCAAATGCAAATGTAAAAATAAGCAATCCCAAACATTTTATCTATGCAAAAGCAATTCACCTGAGAAAAGCCATTAACATCTCAAATGATTAAGCCTCAACTGAATATGGTCTACTTAACTTTGGATAGCTTAACTAGGCATGATATAACCCTTTTTGACCCGCCTCATGACCTGCGTTGCCTCACCCCGCCATTTTTCAGAACGACACGCGCTTCTTAACTCACGTGTACCATGTGGATAAACTTCCGCTTCTTTTATACATTAAAAGAAGCCAATATTAGCAGGACAACTAATAAGAAAAATATGTGATGTACTCCTGAAACATCAGGTTTCTCAATCAATCTGAATGTTTTATGTTGATCGAGTTACACAATCATTTGACAAATTTATTTCCAGTATGTAACGACAAAACTATTCTCAAACATACACATAATCAGGCAATTTCTAGCGGTCGGTCGTCAACGATATCATGCATTTGTTGTAAAAGTTTTGCTTTATGTCACTAAAGATTTGATAACAGAACAACTAAGCGCTATTAGACTTTAGCTTTGTGCTATGTAGTTGGTGGAAAAGTTGTAAAATGTATCGCCATTAATTCCTTTTTTTGGGAACTTAATTTTCATTTCACAACTTGCTTTGACTTCAGGAAAGAACCTACAATTATATGATCAACTATTTTGGACGACGACAATAATCTTCATTGGTGTTATGACGGCTGAGGTTTTGTAGCTAGTGTTTAGAATTGGATAAAGAGAAAAAACTAAAACAGAAAACAATACATAAAGCACCGATACTTGTAAAATAGTTAAAGAGTTTTATTAATGACTGTGATTACATAATGTATGTGTTAATAACATAGATAAGCAACATAAATGTTACCCTAAATCTATGTGCTGCTCCCCATGGTGCATCTTTTTGTAAAACACCTCCCACTATTTTCTTTCACATTAAATTTAATTAGTTATTTATGAAATGTATGTTTTGTACTAAAAGCTTATCTACACATCCAGACAGCCCTACAAAATACTGGGATAATGGGAAAAAAATTAAGCCTGCATCATGTTAAATGAAACCATACGACCTGAACATTTTTACAAAGTTGTAGCATTTTAGAAGCTGTTTAAGATGAAAGATAACCTACGGGCCTTCTTTAGAAGCATGAGTTATCCAAAAAACTATCCACCGCACTTTCTGCTTCTTTCCGACCACCACAACTTTCCCACTTTAAAGATTAACATCATTGTTTGACACAACTTGGACTTGTCTGTCGCCGTTGAGCACGTAGATGATGGTGCGACTGTTTATCGACCTGTGTCGTGAGAGTAACGCATCCTGCGAAGGTGCAAAAATACATAACAATTTTAAGTGACTGAGATCCTGGATAATGTTATAAATAGTATTAATTTTTGTGCAGTTTTTTTATACTCACATGTTAAGCATTTGACACGTCTTTGGTATATTTGGATTTAGATAATAATGAGTCGCAGGGGTGGCGGTAAGTTGTAAACATGTAGTCATCGTGATTGTAATTGGAAAGCTTTATGTGAATTGTAAGGTGCATGTGTCAGCTTTAAAGATTCGGATTACCTTTATATTTTTTGTTTATCCGGCATGAGCTAGCTGCAATGAGGTAATCCTCTAAAAGGTCAACCATTACGTTCCACACAACTCTCGCATAAAGACCTGTGTATTCAACAAAAACAAAAAGTAAATCACGTTAAATGGGAATCCCTATACAAATATCATTAATGCACATATTAGTTGCACAATCATTTTAACCTTTATGGTGACAGATGGAAAAAGTGACATGCTTATACAGTTCGCCCAAGAACACAAAAATTTGTTCGAATTTACATAATCGTATTCATTCTATTTGTCTACTTCTCTAAACATACCAATGATGATAACACATATAAACAATAAATCAGAAAACCAATGACAATAACCAACGATAAACATTTATTTAACTGTTCATGTTCATTCCATTTGTCAACATCCCTAAATGTAACAGCAGTAGCTTATTTTCTCAACCAACTAACATTGTCAAAAATATCTAGTCATTTTTTTTAAGTACTCTTGTTCCTTTGGACACTCGAAATCCATAAAACTAAATAGAAGAACTAAAGCATATCAAAAGGCAAAAGCCGCAAAACCAAAGACAGACTGAAAATAAGTACCTTATCATTGTTGAGTGGTTGCTACATGTACATATACTACTTTTACTTCATAGGCTCATAGAACTTGTCCTTCTTGAATAGCTTCTGCCAAACTTCTTGGACCTGCAATTTACATGACAACAAAGTAATAATATCGGGATTTCGGTACAAATAGGACAGAGGGATGAGTAAGTGCAAATTCCGCCAATGAAGAACAAATCAGTCTAAACCTATTTGACGTGGTGCTTGCTTATTTAATCAAACTATACTATAGGAAAGGAAGTTCAAAACCAAAAAGGAATTACCTGAGTAGCAAATCCTGATATACTTTGTGTCGTGTGGATGCCGATTCTCTTACTAAAACATTATGGTGACAGTGTGGTCTTCAGAATGCCGTCAAAATGGTCTTCTGCCTATAATGTGGTCACAACATTATTACTTCCTCCATGAAGCCTAGCCTCAGTTAGAAGAGTTGGTTATGTTAACTGTTGCTTGAAAACAAACACAACACGTGAGTGTATGAAAGAATTTCAAAAAGAAACTCAAAGATAAGAAAATTGCCATGTGTAACAAACAATTCCATCCTTGAGAATGAGAGCGGAAAATTTGGTTGTACCCAAATAGCGCATCACAATGACGGATATTGTTGTTTATGATTCTGCTTATAAGTAAAATACTTATAAGCCGATTTAAAATAAGCACTTAAGAAATAGTGTATGGATTTGCTTATTTCATAAACACAATGCAATAGATGAAAAAATATAATCTGATCCATTTCACTCACCTCTTTCGGATCAATCATCCCATCCACCATTGCAACATCACCTCATAAGTGAAACTAAATCTGCAAAAAATAAAAACGGGTTTAAAAAATTTAGGAGCAAATAAAGTTAATAGCCAGCTTAAGCATATCGAAATTTTCAAATTCAATGTCTTTTAAGTATATGAAGGCCATGGCTGAGAGCCTAGAAAGCTTACCACGCCACGACACAAACCATGTCATCGTTGCCTGAATCCACCAGAACACGTGCTAAACACCCAAACATCTGTACCAACTGCATTTTAAACATTAACCACATAGGTAGCTTAAGATTTGTGTTCATAAGCACCAGAATTCTGTAAGGATATTTCTCTTTATCCTTAAAGCATGTAGGGCTGACTCGACCCACTGCAATCACGCCTCAACAATTTCATTTTTTTAATGGCACCAATTAACGGGAATACTGAGTGAAGTGAAAGAAAACTTTGTTGCTTTGTTGATGCTTGTTAAGAAAGGACACCTTTGAATAGCTTGCTCGTTAGAGAAGCAAGCAGATGTATTCTCATTAATCCCATAAATAAAGAAGCCCTTGCTTCCTAGTGCCAAAATTTCTGCATATATCATACTCGTTAGACCATATATTAGACTCGTTAGACATATCAGATCGTAAGTATAACTATTCAACAACAATTGGCACATAAAGTCATTAACTTTATAGTATTCAACACAATTAGCATACCACTAACGAAAGTTTCAATACCAACACATCTAGACATCCATATACCTTTCGATGAGTGTAACCTAATATAAATATAACCCGTGAGATGGCTAAGTTAGAATAAGCCTGAGCAAATATTAATATGCATGCTTATTTTGGTTTAGTTAACGGTGCCTGACATAAGCCTGTAACAACACCGCAATTCTAATTACACGGCTATCTTATCATACATATTTTGATGTATCAAATATAAAACTTCTACCCATTCCTAATACATTACAAAAGTTACAAACAACTACATATCCGCAACAAATTTAAAAAATTTGTCTCATCCCACCTTCTTTATTTTGTGTATCAAATCACGATAAGCACCTTTGTTAAGCCCTCTTCAAAATGGTTGCTATAAATTTCTTTAAACCAAAAACCAATAACATAATCCTTAGACACAGTCAACCCATTTCATAATTAAAAAAAATCCCCAATTACAAATTACAACAAACAAAACCACATTAATTTCCTAGTTATAATTTATTATAAATTAATTTCCTACTTACAATTTATTATGAAAAATACTTAATTTGGAGCAAAAGCCCTAATTTCTCATAAGTAATTGCAAAGCCCTAATTTTATAAATCATGTAAATTTACAAAGTGGATTAAGGACGACTTCCTACATGCAATTCCAAGCTCGAAAAATTGCTACCACCATTGTTTTGCCTTCCAAATCCACAACACACTACTCTATGGTTGAAACAAAAATTTCCATTGTTGACCGCTTCAATACCCAAGTTTCAATTTAACACAACTATAAAAAACAAAACAAAAAATCATGCAGCAAAGGAAAATTTATCAACTTACCGATTGATAAATTATGATGAAGCAGCTGGGATATTCCTAATCTTAAAAAACCATTATATGCAAACAAAGAGTGAGAGAAGACAAAGATGAGATGTGATGTGTTTACTGTATGTGTTTTATCTGTGTGGTGGAGAGTGGGAAGAAGAATCCAGAGAGGAAGAAGCATTGGAGAGTGGGAAGAAGAAGAAGCGGTGGGAAGATATTATGTCGCCACATGGGATTGCGGTTTAATAAATAAATAAATAAAATGGGTCGGATGCCAGAACCCATCGAAACCCGTCGGAAGAACGTCTGGCGGGTCGACCCAGTCATTAAAGCAGTGCGTTTATGGCAGCTTGCTGCTCTTTAATTAAATTAGATAATAACTAAGGAATAATTGCTAAATGGTGATGAAGATTCGTAACCAAAAGTGATTCTCTTGTGTGATTAAATCAATTCATGAGCACCAAGGTCGTTTATATGACACTTCTTAATTGAGTATAAAATGGGTCTATGGTTTTAAATTGCCAAATTGAATGGGGAATTAAATGAAATTGGTGTTGGCGATCACTCCCTTTTTAAGTTGAAGATTCAAAATGGGTTAGTCGACAAGCTGTTGGTTGTAGTATATCCCAGATCAGGGTGAAGAAAATCAATAGCCTAGCTAGTTACCAAAGATGGTTACCGGATATCACTTGAAGTCGTGTAATCACTTTCCAAAGAAGATTATTCAACCCTATGTCTGGGTATCACGAATACCTCCTTGGGATAAAATTAAGTGTTTGTTCTTATTCTAGACACAGATCAAGAACCCTGCGTTTCTATGTGTTTTTGTTTTTGGTTTGTTTTTCCATGCAATTGTGATCCCTATTTATAGGGGATTTACTCAAAACCTATTCATGGAATTAATAAGAGATTAATGGCCAATTAATCTCTTTCATAAGTATCCTCCATAATTCAGGAATTAGTGGTTACATGACCAAATTAAATATATGGTCATTAATGCAGTCAAGCCTGCCACTTAAATAGGCAAAATATATTACAAAACATTTAATGTAGTCAAACCTGCCACTTAAATGTTTGTAACCACCCATTTAATTCTAACCACTAAAAGAGTCGGGGAAAATCAGTGACTTGATGGGTGTACACTCCGTACCTCCAAACCCATTTCCAAGTATGATCCAATTCTCGAAATTGCACTAAATTTCCAACAATTCTCCCTAATTTAGTATAATTTCTTTGCATGAAAAATAGAACATTAAACAAAACAAGTGCATAAATTAAAATGTCTTGAGGATTGAATTTCCATCTTAGTAAATTACACGTTCAAATATTCAAGAATCAGGGTGTTCTAAGAATTGAACCCTTCAACCTATTTGAATATCTGAAGATAAAATACACACAAGTTTTAAAACACATAAGAAACTCCTAACACTATACAAGCCATGTGTCCATATCCAATTCATAAATGTTGTAAGAGCCAAAGTCTATGCTTCGTGAAGCGGAAAAACCTCAACATTTACATAGGTGGTTCCTCTTTATTAATGCTCCTACTAAGCACTTTTTTAAAGAAATTAACCATTGAGAAGTAAAGACTTCATCCTCTTTTTCAGCAGGTTCTAAGCACATCCTTGGGATGATATGTAAATGCATGTGCTTCAGTCCTCTGAACGTTTAGCTTTCCACATTGAACTCAGCTACCAAGTTTCCTTAGTAGGGAGTTGGGTGTCCTAACATTCTGCGACTTAGTTGGACTTTAATCTCATCCCTTCAGCAGACTTTATAACCAAGTCTCTAGCCAGTCCCTTGGTAAAGTGACCAGCTAAGTTTTGTTGAGACCTCACAAACTCTATAGATATCAGCCTATTCGTGATCATCTCACGAATCATGTTATGCTTGATACCTAAGTGTCTAGACTTCCCATTGTACATTTGGCTATAAGCCTTTGCCAATGTAGCAGCACTATCACAGCGGATAGAAATAGGTGCTATAAGTTTGGACCATAATGGAATCTCAAGGATCAGGTTTCTCAACCATTCAGCTTTCTTACCAGCAGCTGCTAAAGCCACAAATTCATATTTTATTGTTGAACCAGTGATGCAAGTTTGTTTCTTGGATGCCCAAGAAATTGCACCTCCACCAAGCAGGAATACCCAGTCACTAATAACCTTCCAACACTAAAGGATAACCAGTATATGCCAATCTATAGTCCATGGTTTTCTTCAAGCACTTTAGTACCCGCTGAATTGCTTGCCAGTGTTGAGTACTAGGATTACTAGTATACCTGCTCACTTTACCCACAACAAATGCAATGTCAGGCCTTGTACAAGTCATGGCATACATTAAACAGCCAATCAGCCTAGAATACTCAAGTTGAGATACAGCCTGACCATTATTGGGCATCAGCTTCTCACTTGTATCCATAGGAGTACTCACTAGAGTGCAATCAAAGTAATTGAATTTCTTTAGTACCTTCTCAATATAGTAAGACTGAGAAATTGCTATTCCATTACTTCCATGTTTAATCCTTATACCAAAGATAACATCGGCCTTCTTCATGTTCTTCATAAAGAACTTTGATGACAAAAATTCTTTTGTCAGGTCAACCTGAACTTGGTCAGTACCAAAGATCAGCATGTCATCAACATATAGACAAATGATGACTCCTTTACCAAATTCATCAAATTTGATATATACACATTTGTCAGCTTGGTTAAGTAAATAACCATTAGACAAAACCACTTCATCAAACTTTTGATGTCATTGCTTAGGTGCCTGCTTCAGTCCATATAGAGACTTAATCAGTTTACACATCTTGTTTTTATTGTCAGGCATGATGAAGCCCTGAGGTTGATTCATATAAACCTCCTATTCCAAGTCACCATTCAAGAAAGCTATCTTCACATCCATCTGATGAATAATCAGATTGTGAATTGATGCCATAGCAATCAGCAGTCTTATGGTACTGATACGAGCAACTAGAGCATAAGTATCAAAGTAGTTTATTCTTGACTTTTGTTTAAAGCCCTAAATGACCAACCTTGCCTTGAACTTTTCAATAGTTTCATCTACCTTCAGTTTTCTTTTGAAGATCCATTTGAAACCAAGAGGTTTGCAACCTGGAGGTAGATCAGCCAGCACCCAAGTGTTGTTGTCCATGATGGAGTCTATCTCATCATTAATAGCTTCTTTTCAGAAAGCAACATCTTGGGACTTCATTGCTTCATCAAATGTTTTGGGGTCATCCTCAACATTAAATCAATAGGAGTGTTGGTCAGAGACCTCATCCCTTGTTCCTTCAATTAAGTATAATTGAAATTCAGGTCTAAAATCCTTTGGAGTCCTATTCCTTTTGCTTTTTCTAAGCTCAGGTTCAGGTTGCTAAACAACATCTTCGGTGACCTCTTCAGGGACCACTAAACCACCAATGTCTTTAGTTCCATTAGAAATCCTGAGACTTGGTCTAGGGACTGATGAGAATCTATTCTCATCAAAGATTGCATCCCTTGATTCAATTATAGAGTTAATTGAAACTGAATCATTAGGCTCAATGACATAGAACCTAAAAGCCTTGGAATGCTCAGCATATCCAACAAAGATGCATTCAATGCCTCTTTCACCCAAAGTTTTTAGCTTTGGATCAAGGAGTCTTACAACTGCCCTACAACCCTAAACCCTAAGGTAGTTCAGGTTTGGTTTCCTTTTAGTCCAGAGTTCATAAAGGGTAATATTGTTCCTTTTATTAGGAACTCTATTTAATAAATAGCAAGCTGTTAACATAGCTTCACCCCAGAACCCTTGACTCAGTCCTGAGTAGGACAACATGTTTTAGTACTTTATTTTTCCTTTCAGATATACCATTTTGTTATGGAGTGTAAGGGGCAGTCGTTTCATGGATAATACCAACAGACTAAAAATACAGAGTATCCATGTACTCACCTCCCCTATCAGTCCTAAATCTTTTGATTTGGGACCCTTGTTGTAATTCAACTTTAGTTTTGAATACTTTGAATTTATCTAATGCTTCATCCTTTGAATGTAATAAATAAACATAACAAAACCTAGAAGCATCATCAATAAATATCACAAAGTATTTTTTATTCCTCAATAAAGGAGTAGCATGCAGATCACATAAATCACTATGGATCAGCTCCAAAACTTTAGTTTCACGTTTTACATTTTGAAATGGTTTCTTAGTTATTTTGTTCAACATGCAAGCCTTACACTTTTCAGTGTCCATGTCAAAAGCTAAGATTAACCCATCCTTAGACATATCTTGCATCCTCTTAAAGTGGACATGGCCCAGTCTAGCATGCTATAGGATTGAATCATTCAGTTTAGAGGTTGACATAAAGGCTGAAGCAATATTAGCATTAATAATATTAAGCCTGAATATTTGATTACTCAAATAACCAAAACCAATAAATACACCATGTTTGGATAAAACAAATTTATTAGATTTAATCACTTATTTATAACCACAATTATTCAAAAACACTACTAGAAACCAAATTCTTCCTTATATTAGGAACATGCAAAACATTAAACAACAAAACAATCTTTTTAGAACTAAACTTAAGATCAACACAACCACGTCCATGCACAGGGGCTGTTGACTCATTTCCCATGTGAAGAATAGATCCATCATTCAGCAACTCATAGGTCTTGAACCAGCATCTATCTTTACACACATGAATTGTTGCTCCTATGTCAACCCACCACGCAACATCATCATCCTGCACATAATAAGCCTCAGATACATATGTAACATAATAAACCTAAAAAGATTTATTAAACATATTCTGACCTTTCAATGAGTTGGTAGAACCATCCACTGAACCATTTGTGCCTGAACCATTGACTTTGTTGCCAACTTTTCCACCTTTGCAATTCTTTTTCAAGTGTCCAGGTTTCCCACACTTCCAACAAGTTACTTTAGACTTTTTGTTAGGATCAACTTTGGTGTTATCATGATGCTTACGTTTACCCTTGTTGTCATTATACTTGGAGGAGTTGTTATGCTCCACCATATTAAGAACCGAAGGACTAGCAACATTGTTGCCTTTTGGCTTGTCACTATCCTACATCCTGAGGGACTCCTCAATATGCAGATGACTGCCCAACTCAACAAGAGTTAATTCCTCCTTCAAATGTTTCAAGGTGTGCTTGAAATCTTTCCATGAAGGGGGAAGTTTATCAATGATACATGAAACCTGAATGGATTCATCCATGTTCATCTTATGTTGTGTAAACCTTCCATGTATACCAAGAAGTTCATTATATTGTTCCAAGACTGGTCTTGAATCAGTCATCTTGTAATTTGTGAAATTACTAACAAGGAACTTCTTACTTGATGCATCCTCAGCCATATATTTGGCCTCTAAGGATTCCCATAGTTCTTTGGAAGATTCAACATTCTGGTTAATATCAAATAAAGAATCAGACATACCATTGAGGATTAAACCTTTGCAGACATAGTCATCATTGTCCCACTTGGCCCTCTTCCTGATTAGTTCCACGGTTGCATCATCACCACTATCTTCAAGCATGGGAGTAGCTAGCACATACACCACACTCATGCTTGAAAGTGTAGAATTACTATAATCACTTAACACATACATGAAATATTTAGCATGAAATGTTAGATAGAGAAAGACTTTGGGAGAAAGGTTTTAGTGAGAGAAAGATGAGAGAGAAAATACTTGTTGAACTATATGAGAAATAAAACCAACTAACCCACCAACTCTCCAAGGCATGGAGAGGTGTGTATATACTTACAAGGGGCGGATGGGCCTTGGCTTAATGGACTTATCCATGGGCCTTGGTCTAACTACCTAAGTAAGTTTCCAAATATTAACTTGACGAGATAACTACCAATATCTATGAAGTGACCTAGACTTTTCTAGGAATTTCGTATTCCTAACAATCTCCCCCTAAGGGAGGTCACTTCATGTTACAAAAACTTAAACCTAGCATACTATGCTGAGTCTTCAATCTTGTGCTCGTAGTCTTTAACTTCAATCATTAACTTGTGATTTATATAGTGATCATTAACTTTAGGCTTGAGCTTGTTCCTTTATCTTAACTTGAATGTAAAGATGTTATCTTGAACACTATGAGATCATCAACCAAGCATAATCTCGATTTGCCATCTTGTGAACTTGTGACTTCTGGACCGACATGCTCATACCTTTCTTGATATGTTATCTTGAAAAGCTTTAATATTGCATCTTTCTTAAGGTTCTTTAACTATAACACTTCGTCACTTCGAGAAAGACGTTCGATATTAGAGTGACGAAAACTTCTTTGAAATTCTTTGACTTTAATACTTTATCACTTCAAGAAGGACGTACAGTATCAGAGTAGCGGAAGTCTTGAAACATGTACTTGAGCTTTCATGATGTCTTTATGTTTGTCGGTCGAGTATGAGCTATGAATCTTGTGAGTCAGCTGGAATCAGGTACCTTCACATCCATCTTTAAATATCATGCATTAAAACAGTTAGCAATAAAGCGGGGGGAAGAATATGGCTTTATCATTCGCCCGTGTTTGGTTGGAGTAACCTTCGAATCTATGAGGATCGACCTGTGATCAGGTAGACTCAATTTAAGAAGAATCTCCTTGACAGGATTTCCAACTAAAGTATAGAATCTTTCTAACACATATGCATTAGATTCATCAAACTCAGCATGTTCTCATTACCAGAACGTCTCAAAGCAGACAGCACGATAAGAGTGAACCAGTGAGTTACTATCTCACCGATTGAATAGAAAAATTGATTTGAAAAATCAATCGACGTGTCACTTGCTAAAGTGGTTTTGTGACACATCGAGAGTGTTAATCATTTCAAAATTCATCATCAATCGTCAATTCATAACCTGGAACAAGTTTGATTCTTATAGAATCGCACCATCGTTTCTTTCCAGTTGTCACAAGTTTGATTCATATAGAATCGCACAAGTCACCTACCATGAGCTTGTTTGATGTTGGCTCAAGCAGGATTTCCATCTTCACTATGAGTAATATCACTCGGATGTTCTGGCAAAATCACAAGGATAATGCGTAGGACTCTTAATATATATCTTGTTATTCACATTGTGTGACTTAGCAAGCATAATTTTGACAAGTGTCCTAATGAGATTTATGGATGATTACTTTTGGCTCTAGACTCAATAGTGCACTTTAGTTTTAGTGATCATAGGCTGGAGCAGACTGCCACCTTTTTAATATCAACTAACTCGAAGTGAGAAAGTTAAAAGAAATGCGTGTAATCTCCGTGATAAATGAAACAAGAGTCTGTTGAGAGACCTTGAGTGGATATGGAGGGTTGTGCATAGCGTCACTGGGTCCATGAAGGTCTTCAATGTCAGACAACAACTTAGTGTTTCTGACAGTTTATGTATTGACCCAGTTTCTGCCTAAGTGTATGGAGGGCTTCTTTTTTTTTCACCCTTTATCCTTACAATTCTTTTTCATTCTTCAACCCCTTCGGCATTTATCGAGACTTCATGACTAATACCTTGTTGGGTTTGTTCCAATATTAGCTCCATAAAACGAGTAATCCGGAGGATCACGTGGGCCGGTTCATGGGAATGGGGAACCAAGGAGAGTGGCCCATGCCCGTCCTGGTGCGGATGTTTCAAACTAGGAGATGGCAAAAGCATTCGAAAACCGACAGGGGAAAACTGAAACCCGAATCGGTTGGGTCGGGGTTTCAGAGGACGGTGTTGACGGGTTCGGATGCGGTTTGTGTATAAAACAGTTTTTTTTAGTTCGGGTACGGTTCTGGGTGAGGGTTTTTAGTATTACCCGGGGGGGGCCCACCGATTACCCGTACCCAGACAGATTACCCGAATTCAGTGACCCGCTTTATTGCTATTATAATTAATAAGAGTACACATATATTATATATAATTTTTTCCATTTTATTTTTTATATAAGTATCTTTATTATCTAAGACATTTAAATGTTGTATATGAATTATTCGAAAGCGTTAAATCATTTAGTATGGTATTTGTTTTTTTTAACTTTTAAATTTTTTGAATATATTAGGGTGTTTTGCTTTATTCTGTCGGTGGGTTTTAGTGTGACTTAATTTTTTGATACCCGTCATTTTGTCCATAGGATATTTAATTGGGAAACCCGATACCCGCGGGGAAACCCGAAAAATTGATGGATAATATTAACCGGGTACCCAATGGGTAATGGTGCGGGTACGGATGTGGATATTATAAACGGGTGCGGGTATACTAAAACCCGCCCTGAACCCGACCCGTTGCCATCCCTAGTTTCAACAAACACTCGATGGCAAATCAAGAGCATAGTTCGATAAACTGCCACCTGGTAGTATTGACAATTGGGGGAATCTTTAAAAGAAAATTTACTTAAACAGATTTGGGGATTGCTCAAGGCATGTGATAAGACCCCAAGGAAATTCAAAGATCGTTCTAGAGAGCACGAAACCATTCTAAACTTTAAGAAAGGTGGGTAGTGAGTCAAGCCGATTCCTAACGTTACACAGTGCTAATGCAACATTTTATCCTTCGTGAGTTCCCATAAATGCGAGCTAGAGAGCTGTCAAAACACTTTTCAGATAACATACTTAAAACGGTTGACGAGATGTTAAAGAGGGTAGATGATTATTTACGATCGGAAGAAGCGTTCCGTAACACAGAGTTGCCCAAGGGAGAATTCCAACAAAAAGAGGTACCATTGGGCAATAGGGTACAACGGAAAATGAAGACCACCAACGGATGCCTTATGGTATACCACCGCCGCCAGACAATGCACAACCTACTTATAGGACGCCAAGAGTATCATGCACCATACGCTGCGCTCCGCAACGCACCAACAATGAGTTTTCGACGACGAGGGAACCAGACGGTCTTGACCCTGGATTCACTAGTAAGTACTCAAGAGATTTTAGCCACGGAACACCAACTACACCTACCGCAACCAGCACCGTTGGTAGGAATACCTAGTAAGGAAAAAATAAACAAATATTGTGACTATCACAATGAAAAGGGCCACATTACAAATGATTGTTTCCATTTAAAGAAATAGCTAGAGATAGCGTTAGAATCTGGCAAGTTGAATTATCTGGTGAAGGATGTAAGGCAAAGGGGAAAAGGGGGACAACGGAACAACGGTTCGCAGAAAGGCAAGGTAATCAACATGGTACAATGCCATGACCGGAAGAGGAAAACCACGATGATAGACGAAAAATAGATGAACGTTCCAATAACATTTCCACCGGTGTTGGCACGAGACCTCTCGGAGGAGGCTTTGGTGGTAGAAGGCGAAATAGAAGGGTATCTCGTCCGGAGAATACACATAAATGAAGGAGCATCAGTCGAGATCATGTTCAAGCAATGCTTCAACATGTTACACCCATCCATCTGGGCAAGATTAGTTGAAACGCAAACTACAGTATCAGGACTTTTTTAGGGGAGCAGGTCAACATCGCTGGGAAAGGAAAAATAGAGCTCGATGTATGTTTTGGGGGAAGCAGACTATGTCGGTGGGCAATAATGAAATTTACTATCATTCCCGTACCTTCCTCATACAACATCATTTTGGGGCGCCCAAGCTTAAAGCAGCTCAGAGCCATTTCATCCACCATCCATGGGATGATGAAGTTCCCAACTCCCTGGGGAATTGCAACATTGGAGTCCCAAATGCCCATAATATTCGAATGCAGGGGGGAAGGAAAGAAGCAAGCGGTCGAGCGGCCTGAGGAAACCGAACCATAATAAAAGGTGAGCCTTACAGACAAAGTAACTTTTACCTGGACTTATTTGGAACAGTTGGTTGTGATAGGAAAGGGTCTCTCACCGGAGGGCTCCACGCAACTCAAAAACCTGCTGAAAAAGAACAAAGACATTTTCGCATGGGAACCTGCAGATATGACCGAGGTACCAAAAATAATCATCAAACATTCCCTCAACGCCAACCCATCGATAACACCGGTCAGCCAGAAGAGGAGGGTATTTTGCTCTAAAAAACAGGGATTAATATCCAAGAAGTAGTCGAAATTGGCTCAATGGCACGGAAGTTTTAGGCCAGTAAAATTCCCTACTTGGATACTCAACCCAGTCTTGCGTCAAGAAGGTACGACGGATGGCTGGTGGATGTGCATTGACTTCAGAACTATCAATTCTGCTATGTCCAAAAGATTATATAACCCAATGCCAGAGATTGACAGCAAGATTATGTCAGTCGTGGGTTTTTCTGAAGACTAATCTATATAACAAATTGCATTGATAGGAAAAAGAGGTGATTTAGAGATCAGGTGGGTTGTAATGAAACACTTAGAGAGAGAAAGTAAACATAGATATGAAATGCATAAGTATGTGAAAAATAAACAACCAACCACCTTCCAAGGCATGGAGAGGTGTGATAAATATTCATTGTGGAGCGTTTAGGGATATTAGGCATTTATATGGGTTTGTCATGGGCTTTTAGTAACTAGCTTAGTAAGTTCCAAATATTACTTAACGAGCTAACTACAATTATCTATGGAAGTGACCGACACTTTCGTGTTCCTAACAATCTCCCCTTAAGGGAGGTCACTCCTTTTACAAAAACTTAACATAGCATTACTATGCTTTAACTTTTGTCTTGAGCCTCATATATCATTAACTTGTGAATTGATGTTCAGTGTTATAGACTTTAGGTCTTGAGTTTGTTCCTTTACTCTTTGTCATGTATGGGAAAATGTGATCTTGAACACCTTGAGATCATCAACTAAGCATAATCTCATTTTGCCATCTTGTAAACTTTTCCATCTTGTGAACTTGTGCCTTCTGGACCGACATGCTCATACCTTTCTTGATATGTTATCTTGAAAAGCTTTAATAATGCATCTTTCTTGAGGTTCTTTAACTATAACACTTCGTCACTTCAAGAAAGACGTTCGGTATCGCGTTATTCAGTGACAAAAACTTCTCGTTGATATTTTGACTTTAAATATTCGTTCACTCAAAGAAAGACGTACGGTATCAGAGTAGCGGAAGTCTTGAAACATGTACTTGAGCTTTCATGATGTCTTTATGTTTATCGGTCGGGTATGAGCATGTGGCTATGAATCTTGTGAGACAGCTGGAAACAGGTACCTTCACCTCCATCTTTAAGTATCATGCATTAAAACAGTTAGCAATAAAGCAGGGGACAAATATGGCTTTGTCATTTCGCCCCCGTGTCATGGTAGGGAGTAACCTTTGAATCCGTAAGGATCGACCTGTGACCAGGTAGATTCAATTAAGAGAATATCATTGACAGGTAATTTCCAGTAAAGTATAGAATCTTTCTATAACACATATGCATTAGTTTCATCCAACTCAGCATATGTTCTTCATTACCGAATGTCTCAAAGCAGACAACTACGATAAAAGTGAAAACCAGTGAGTTACTATTTTCTCTCCGATTGAATGAAATAAATCGTTCTGAAAAATCAATTGACGTGCACTTGCTAAAGTGTTTTGTTGTCCACAGTCGAGAGAGTGTTAATCATTTCAAAGATTCATCATCAATCGTCAATTCATAACCTGGAACAAGTTTGATTCTTATAGAATCGCACCATCGTTTCTTTCCAGTTGTCACAAGTTTGATTCATATAGAATCACACAAGTCACTTCCAACATTGAGGATTGTTTGTTGTGGTAAAGCAGAGATTTCCATCTTCCACTGTGAGTAATTAATTCACTCGGATGGTTCTGGCCAAAATCACAAGGGATAATGTCATAGACTCTTAATATGATATTTGCTTATTCACATTGTATGACTTGGAAGCATAATTTTGACAAGTGTCCTAATGAGATTTATGGATGAACTCTTTTGGCTCTAGACTCAATAATGCACTTTGGTTCTAGTGATCGGAGGCTGGAGCAGACTGCCACCTTTTCAATATCAACTAACTCGGAGTGAGAAAGTCGATAAAAATGCGTGTAATCTTTGTGAGAAATGAAACAAGAGTCTGTTGAGAGACCTTGAGTGGCTAGGGGGTTGTACATAGCATTACTGGGTCCATGACTGTCTTCAATGTTAGACAACAACTTAGTGTTTCTAACAGTTTATGTATTGACCCGGTTTATGCCTTAAGTGTATAGAAGGCTTCTTTCTTTTCACCCTTTATCCTTACATTTCTTTCCATTCTTTAACCCTTTCAATGCTTACCGAGACTTCATAACTAACACCTTGTTGGGTTTATTCCAGTGCTAGCTCCATCTCAGTCGGCATTATTTATTCCTTTATTCTTATTTTTACTCCTTTTGTATCATACCTAAGGACTTCGACACTAACTAGTGGATATCCCTGGGTAGATCCCTCCGATTCTGGCTGGATCATGGGATTTGAATACCTATGCCTAACCACCTTATAACTTCATAAATTTAAGTACATGGTCGGTATTTTGGGTATTCCATCTCAATCCTTCAAAAACCATTAAAAAGTTCAATCAAAGTGTTTGATATAAATATCAAAACGATTTACACTTTGAGAGTTTTTCATTATCACTAAAAGCTCCCCCTTAACATGTGCATTGTAATCGTAGTACATGCTAAGTGTAGAGTGTATTGAGTCCATTTTATACGATCACATCTTAATACAAATTAGATTCAGTTTAATCATAGTTTAATCACATTTTCTCCTCTTATCCAAAATGTTAATCTCTTGATATTTTGGATATCAATTGATTAAACGTTCGAGGATAAAATGTTACACAATATCTAACAAGAACATTTTAATGCTCCCCCTCAATGTTTGAGGGTATATAAGATAGTGCTGAGTACAATAATTTGAAATTTTTTGAATTTACTAAGAATTTCTTGAAATTTTTTTACTCGAGCACTCCTTATTATCACCATTAAGTCTACACTACATATATACATTCACAAGATTATTATGTACGAGGTTTGACCTGAATGATGAGAACATTATGTGAGAGAATCATGTGGTTCTTTGTAGCAGCCGTAGGTCTTCCTCGTAGTCTCTCTTAAGAAGTTGTCTTAGCATCCCCCAAAATCAGCAATCCTTTCTTGAGTAGATTCAAAACTTGCTTGCAAGCCGCATCAAGCAGTCTTAATGTATAAAGCCCAGATATCTGAAGCATACAATGAACTCTTTCAAGAATTTGATACCACAACACCAAATTCAATTAAGTCCCGGATGTCTGTATATCTCTTTATACGATAGTGATGATATAAATTGTAACACCAAAGTCAACTAAGTCCTGGATGTCACAATAATTCCCTCTTAAGTAGTCGAAATGAAAACACTTAAGTCAACTAAGTCCCAAATGTACTCATTTCTTTCTGCATAATACTGACTATCTTAATGAATCATCATACTTATCAAACCTATGTGTACCTCTTTTATCAAATATTTCTACTCCTTTTAAAAATAAGCTTAGAGATTAACCGTTTGAGGAAGCATTTATTAAATCAGTAACCAATCTTCTCATGCTTAGAATAAATCTTCTTACAACACTTCCCCCTAGTATCTTAGATGATACATACTTGAAATTAATAAGATATCTCCACCCCCATGTAGTTGAAATAGTGCACCCAAAAGTAACAAGTTAAACACTGATTTTCTCTGCGGTTATGACATTTGTCTTCCTGGAATGACCTAAAATGAGAATAGGGTATGAATTCTATCACATGTACTCATTATCTTTCTTGTATATCTATTCCTCCCCCTTTATTGGTTTCAATACCTCATAATCAGCAAAACCTAGTACGCACATATACTTGAGATCGTATTTGAAGAATTGGTAAGCTTAAATCTATTATGTGAGAATCAACTAAGTCTTAAATTGCAAATAAGTCCATAAAGTTTGAAACAAATGACATCTAAAGCTCTTGTAGTTAATATAAATTAACTCCCCTTAAAAATGTTATCTGTCATTATCCAAAACATTATTCGTTTATTCCGTGACTTATTTTGAAAGATCGTTTTAAAAGATTATTTGATGACATATTCTCCCCCTCAAATGATGACCCGTTTTCTATTTAAAGAGTTGTTGTCATTGTTTGAGTGGTCGAATTGTCTTTGAAAATCTTTTTGTGATTACTGAAAACACTGATTCATTGTGAAGACAACTTTTTACCAATAACAATAAGATTTCTCTAATTTTGACAAAGAAATGCACTGATACGTACATTAATTTGTATATATGAAGCACAGATTGTGTTGCAAAGTAAACACAAGCCTTCATTTGTCATAAAGTAGACCATGCCCGAGAAAATTAATTCCAGTTAAGAGGTCAAGTTTCCTTTTTGACGGAATACTTGCCTTTAAGATGATGACTGGGTTGCTATCTGAAATAATAGCAAGCCATTTTTGGCATGTTTTGAAAACATTTGGAACTTCTGCTCGAACTTCATTTACAGCCTCGTATCATTATTGAATGACATTTCTAAGACCGTAAATGTTATTGATTTTCAGAAGACATGCCATTATTACCGCTTTTTATATTTTTTTTTCATTTTTTTAATTTTTTCTTTGGTTTTAATGATTTTATATTTTTGTATTTTGTTTTTATAAAAGTTTTCTGAAAATGAAAAATCTTTTTGGTTTTTATGGTTTTTTAATATATATACATATTATACAGGATATTTGAATAGGTACCACCACTATTCATCAACTTCATCTGCCAATTGTTTCAGAGTCTCCGGCGTAAAACTCCGCATTCCCAGCTTGTTGATAAGAAATTCAATTCTTTCTCTGCCAAGGGCTTTAGTGAAGATGTCCGCCAGCTGATACTCCGTATTGACAAAGTAAAGTTCTACTACTCCATTCTCAACTTGCTCTTTTATGAAGTGGAATCTGATGTCAATATGTTTTGATCGAGAATGTTGAACATTGTTGCAGCATAAGGCAATAGCGCTTTTGTTATCACAGTACATTGGAATTTTATTGAATCCAAGGCCATAGTCGGTAAGCTGTGATCTCATCCAAAGGACTTGAGCACAACAGCCTGACAAAGCAATATATTCAGCTTCCGTACTGGATATCGCAGCGCTTTTCTGCCTTTTTGATGACCAGCTAACAAGCCTATCTCCCAATAATTGCATACATCCAGATGTACTTCGTCTAGTATCTTGGCAACCCGCATGATCAGCGTCTGCATAAGCTGTTAGAGCAATAGAAGAATCCTTTGGATACCAGAGTCCCCTATTAACGGATCCTCTTAGGTATTTAAAGATTCTTTTTACAGCATGTAAGTGCTTTTCGGTAGGCTTTGCCTGATACCGGACACACATGCATACAACAAATGTAAGGTCTGGTCTACTGGCTGTAAGATACATAAGGGTAGAGGTGTGCACGGTTCGGTTTGGGTCGGTTTTTGGCTAAAACCAAAACCGAAACGAAATATTCGGTATCGGTTTTTTTCGGTTTATTGGTTTTTGCGGTTTGGTTTTTTGGTTTTTTCGATTTCAAACCGTTTAAATTTGGTTTTTGCTAATTTATATTAATAAACTTGTTTTGCGTAGAAAATTGGTTATTTTTTTTAATTTTTTTGTCAATATGAGCCTAATAATGTTTACACAAATTTTTACAATTATACACATATAAATGAGAGACACACACATGAATGTGAAAATACACATATATATAAATAAACACACGACATATTATCAAGTAAACACACGTACACGACAAACATATATATAAACATTAAGATAATATATATTATAATAATTTCATCTATAAAATAAATATAAATTTAAAATTTTTAGTTATCATTTATTTATTTATATTATATTAATCATATATTATTATAAAACCGATTTGGTTCGGTTCGGTTTGGTTTTTAAGGTTTGGTTTTTGAACAAAAACCGAAACCGAACCGAAATTTTTCGGTTTTTGAAAAATTAAAAACCGGACCATCGGTTTCTAGTTTCGGTCGGGTTTTTTAGTTGGGTTTTTTCGGTTTTCAGTTCGGTTTTGGTTTTTTCGGTTTCTTCTGCTCACCTCTACATAAGGGTGCCAATCATTCCACGATAGTGTGTAGGATCCACGGCTTTTCCTTGTGTATCTTCATCCAGTTTGGATTTCTTTACCATGGGAGTATCCACGGAGTCACTAAATTCCATACCATATTTTTTCAATGATTCTAGAGTATATTTAGACTGGTTAATAAAGATGCCTCTAGGACATTGTGAAATCTGTAGTCTTAGAAAAAATGATATTTTGCCCATTATCGACATCTTAAACTTTGAACACATTATTTTTGAAAATTGGTCACATAGTTCAGGTGTAGTAGACGCAAAAATTATATCAACATAAATTTTGTACCAGGAGAATATCTTTGCCTTGTCTTCTGAATGTCAATGTTGGATCCATGGATCCAGTTTAAGAATTCCTGAAGAGCAAGACACTTTGATAATAGATCATACCACGCGCGCGGAGCTTGTTTCAACCCATAGAGGGCCTTCTTAAGCTTATACACATGATTCGGATTGTCTTGATCCACAAACCCATCCGGTTGGCTGACATAAACTTCTTCGCGCATAATACCGTTCAAGAATGTTGTCTTAACATCCATTTGGTAAACGATTATATTCATGTGAGCAACATAGGCGAGGAAAATTCCAATAGCGTCAAGTCTAGCAATTGGAGCAAAAGATTCCTCAAAATCAATTCCCTCTTCTTGACGGTAACCACGGGCAACCAATCGAACCTTGTTCTTTAGATTACCTCCTAATTCATCAAGTTACACCTTGTAGATCCATTTTAAAGTAATAACCATCACTTTTTCTGGATGCGAAACAAGTTCCCAGACTTCAAGATGTTTAAATTCATTAAGTTCCTCTTGCATTTCTTCAATCCAACATGCTTGAGTTAACGCGCTTTATAGTTCTTTGGTTCAACTGATGTGAGAAAGGCATCATAGTAACAAAATAAGGCTTGTTCATGGAGTTGGAGTCTTATGGAAACAGGTCTTTCGAGTTCACCGATGATGTTGTCTAAAGGATGATCCTTGGTCCATTTGGTAACGTGTTCTGAGTTAGGAGCAGCAGTGTGCACAACAGTAGGAATAACATCCAAAGACGAAGATGCTTCAGAATCATTTTCTAGAATTGGAATACCAAAGAACGGATCGTTATTCATGTGTGCAACATCTAAGTCATGATTGTCTTCTTCAACATCGTTAGGAATGACAAGAGATTGAGTTTCGGGTGTTGTTTGAGAGTTACTTGGTGATGGTGCATCTTGGTCAACAATTGTTAAGGAAGGTGAACCGGTTGATGGAGCGGGAACTGGAGCAACTACTTCAACAATTGGAACAATGACTTTAGGAGCTGGGCGATCAACACTTGATGGAGGGTTGAGTAATTCATCAAACAGTGGTTGGAACAGTAAGTCCTAATCATTTCTTAAAGGTGGTACAAACGGTGTTGAAGGTGAGGGGTTTGGCACGAGTCCTGAACTTATTGTTGCAGGAGTCATTTCATGAAGTACGGGTCCTGAACTGCTGTGTTCAGAACCCATTGCAGTCAGCTCATCAAAATCTACATGAATTGTTTCAATGATTCGTCTGGTACGTCGGTTGTAAATTTAAAATGTTTTCTTTATGGGTGCATAGCCAATGAAAATACCAATATCAGCTTTCGGTTGTAACTTACCCAAGTTCTCACTATCATTCGTCAGATAGCAGAGTGCACCAAATACATGGAAAAATGATAAGTCGGGAAGTTTTTCATGTAAAAGCTCATATGGAGTTTTGTCATGACGAAGTCGTATGATGGAACGATTTTGGGTGCAACATGCGGTAGCAACTGCTTCTACCCATAAGAATAACGGAGCTTTTGCATAAATCAACATTGTATAGGCAGCTTCAATTAGCATACGATTACGTATTTCAACGACACCATTTTGCTGTGGAGAGCGAGCAACGGATGTTTCATGAGAGATGCCAACCTCTTCATAATATTCACGCAATGTTTGATTAACAAATTCAGTTCCATTATCTGTTTTGATTCGTCGGACAGGTGTCTTAAGCCGCACTTGGATCATCTTGAGAAACTTAATTATGAAATTTGAAGCTTCATCTTTTGACCTTAAGCACTTAATCCCATGTAAATCGAGAGTAATCATCAACAATGATGAGGATGTACTTCTTTCCATTAACACTTGCGACACGCATTGGTCCACAAAGATCCATGTGCAGAAGATAGAGTTTTTCTTGGTTAGTGTCTTTAGATTTAGGTTTGTGGGGTTTCTTCGTGCTCTTGCCCATTGCACACGCAGAACACAGATGGTCCTTTTCAAATTTTAGCTTAGGGAGACCTCGAACAAGATCGTGTCTAGCTAAATGGTTGATTGCACTAAAGTTCAGATGAGACAGACGTCGGTGCCATAGCCATAACTTAGTCTTTGAGACCTTTGACAAGAGACATATAGGAGAGGACACCATCATATCTCCAAGAGACAGAGTATACAGATTGTTTCCTCAAGATCCGGTCAATAGATCGACACCTTCTAGATTACGAATGAAGCAGGTGTGTTGACGAAAAGCAAGTTCAAGGTTCAAATCACAAAATTGCCCCACGGAGAAGAAGTTATGTCCAAGTCCTTCCACGTAGTAAACCCTTGAGATCGTAACATTCCCAATATGATATTCACCATATCCCAATATCTTTGCCACATAATCATTTCTGAATTTAACCGTACCTAAAAATTTATTAACAAAATTGGTGAGCTGAGAGCGATCTCCGGTCATATGCTTGGAGCAGCCGGAGTCCAAATACCAGAGAACAATTTAGATGACCTGCATTCATTAAGAGGGAAAGATGGAACATCAAAAACTATGGATCCCTAAGATTTATTAGGTTCCTTTTTATTAGCAGATACAGATTTAATAATCTTAGGTTTGCTAACGGGAACATTAGTTTTGGATTTCCTAGGTTTCCTTGAGTAAACCAATGTTACTACAGGCTTAGATGTATCACATTCTAGGGCAATTGGTTTCCTTAGAGGCACTTCAGCAGTTGTGGTTATCCTAGTTAAAGGGCACGCATTTCCTACTATAGTGAAGGTTCGACCAGTAGGTCTCCAAGAGTATCCAATATTTGTGAACACTTTTCCTATTGGTTTCCAAACTTTTCTCTTTGAACTTTTCTTAACAGATTTAGATTTAGCACGAGCAGTCACATTATTGATAAAATCAAGAACACACAAATCAGGATTAGCAGAAAGCATGCAACCATTACACTTAACACATAGAAGTTCAGAATTCTTATTAATCTTGGAATGCTGCACATTTGCAGTTTCTTTAGGTTTCACAACACAATTCCTATGTTTCAAACTAGATTTAACCGTCCTATGGTGGGCTTCTACTTTATTCTTCAGAGTACTACTTGATGGTCGCTGAATCTTATTTTTCTTGTTATTCCTTGAAGTCTGTGATCCGCTAGCACTAGTAGATGGTCTTACTCCTGTAGAAGACAACATAGGTTTGTTAGAAACTAGGTTTGATGAAGAGGTTGTATTTTTGTTTCCTGAGGATGTGACTGACTCAGTGAATCTAACTCTTTTGTCCTTGTTCTTTGGGATGACAACCACTAATTTTTTACCAGAATTGTTGATACTAAGGCAGGTTTGACTGATGTTTGTAAGCAACTCCTAAATTCGTTTAGTATACCTACAGGCATATTCTAAAGAATGATCTAGTGGATAATTTGATTTAACATGTTCAACTAGATCCCTAAGAACTGCAGCTTCTTCATGAGTATGCTTAATATAGATAATGTGAGCTGTCCTTTTATTCAACAATTTAAGGGTTATTGGTTCCACATCAATCTTAAGCATCTCTGGATCAATAGTGTGTTTTGGAACAGCATTATGAACTAGAGCTTTTCCTTTAAGTTTCCTTAAATCATCCTTGAGAGCTGTAATGACCAAAACTTTTTCCAGAAGACTAGCATTTAAATCAGAGATTTCCACAGACTTTAGATTGACTTGATTAAGTAACCCATCACATTGTTCTTTTGATCGAATACGTGCTGGTTTAATCGAGTCATAAAGTTGCCTATAGGTCTGTTTCAATTGTTCATTCTCAGCAATAAGCTTTGACACCCTATGATCTAATTCAATATTTATCATTTCAATCTCTTCTATGTCCTTTTTGATCTTATCCTCATTCATATTTCCACTTAGAGATATAATTCTCTCTTTCAACTTCTTTATGACCGTGTCTTTCTCTTGCGACTGAGCTTTCAATTCATTTAATTCAAAATATTGATCAAATGTATTAAATAAGTCCTTTAGAGCTTTTACAAATGGAATTATTTCATCCTTAAAACAAGCTTTTGTATGTTTAAACCCCCATGAGCCCTCAGTGATGGCTGTGGCCGTGGTTCTTTCTTTAACAACCACGTCAAAACCAGCAAGATGGTGTTTAAGTTTCTTCAAACTCGTATTAACCATGCTAACTTTAGGAAGTTCTTTTGAAACTTCAACTTCGGCAGGTCTATTAGAAGGAGTACGATCTGAAGAATTCACAAAATTATGAGACCAAAAGGCTTGTTCAGCAGATAATTCAGTTTGTGGAACAAATCGTGTTTCAAAATCTTAAGAAAGTTGGTTAAGAACAGCATAATCGACTAGTGTAGTATTAACTTTCTTTTCTAACATCATAGGATCCTGTTGTTTCAAAATCATTTTTGAACAACTCTCTTCAGCAAGCATTAAGGTCTTTTCGGAGTCAAGAATCACAATAGCACTAGTGTTCTTAATGACATTACCATCATAATGCTTTTGTTCTAACTGCTGAGCTTTCTTCAGATAGAAAGGATTTTGAAAACCTAAATCTTGTTTAGTGGTATGATCATAGAAAAATTGAGGTTTCGTCAACATGTGAACAGTTTGCGCAGATTGATCTCTTTTAAAAACAATATTATCTAGCTGTTTGATCTTCTTTTCTAAGGCAATTTCCCTATCAATGTTTCTAGATTCTTCTTTCTTAAAATTATTTTTGAGAAGAGTAACTGTTTGCATTAAAGATTCCTTTTCTTTTAAATGTTCTGAAAGAGTTTGTTTAAGACGGTTAATCTCTACAGACTGTGCACTTGAATCTGAAACGATATCATTACTTTTTAAATCAACATTTTGTCCTTCTTTCAAACTTAACCTGTTCCTTATATCTTTCAAGCTCAGCAGTTAAGTCTCTTCGAGTCAGATCACAATATCACTAGTATTCTTAAGACAATGATCCATCATAAAGCTTGGTTATAGCTTCCGAGCTTTCTTCAGTATAAAAGATTTTGAAATGCCTAAGCTTGTTAGGTGGTAATGATCCATGGAGAAAAACTAGAGGTTGTGTCACATGTGAATATTAGCGCAGATTGATCTCTTTTAAAAACACTATTAACTAGTTTTGTTTGGATCTTCCTTTCTAAGGCATTTTCCCTATCAATGTTTCTATATCTTCTTTCATAAATCATTTTTGAGAAGATTAACCATTTGCAAGTAAAGATTCCATTCTTTTAAATGTTCTAAAAGTTTTGTTAAGATGATCATCTCTACATACTGTGCACTTGAAATTCTGAAACGAATCATTTACTTTTTAAAAACAACATTTTGTCTTCTTTCAAAACTTTAACCTATTCCTTAAATCTTTCCAAGCTCACAGTTAAAGTACCATTGACCCTTTTATTGTCCAATTTATCTTGTGTACAATTAACTACTTGGTTTTCTGTTGTTCAACTCTCCAGATAACAACAGTGCATCTTATTTGCAGATGATTCTAATCTGAAAAGAGTCTGTGTGATCTATCAAATACTGAGAATAAGTGTAATGATATTGCTCTCACTGGTTAATTCAGTCTCAAAATTATTCACAACACTCACTATTCAGAAGATCGCATCGCCTGCACAACTGTGATTCACAAGTTGTTATTACATTATCAAAGATTGTTTACCGTCATCGAGAGCATCTGAACATTAATGAAGATAAATTCCCATGAAGCAATTTTGGCTATTGAGTTCACACAATAAGTCATATGCATATCCAATCAGCGGCTTGATAAGTGCGATTGTTGGGATGACTGTCAGTGGTGGCTTTACGCTTCTTCATACCTAGATCTGCCAAAAATGCTAGCTCTTCCCCATGTAGAATTTGACCATTTGCTTGTGCTTCTACTAACAAAACTTTTTCCCGAAACCACGAAGCATCTCTCTTCCTTTTTGGTTTTGGGCACTGCTTTGCCATGTGGCCTTCTCTTTGACAATTAAAGCACTTGACCACCCTTTGACCTATAGACTTTGTTCCAGACAACAGCACCAAAACGAGTTTTGTCTTCATTGCAAGCTGCTGAACAGTAACTCCTTATCCATCATGAACGTTGCCTGTGTCAATGAAGAAGAATGTTCTTTTCTCAGCTGATTGTTCGTGGAAGGGAAACGAGATGTGACCATTGTAGATAAGAACGACATCATCTTGTTGATTGCGTCAATTGAATCATCACCTTTATTAAACACAGGGACAGCAAGACCAGAGTCTAAAGCAGGAAACTCTGTCTGTTGTGGTTGATAATCAATCTGAGAGATAGCTTGTGGTTGTTGGTAAATGGTTTGAGGTGTATTAGATTGGTAAGTAACTGCTTGCGGGGTTGATGGGTAACTGACTGAATACTACTGATTGGGATAAGTAACTCCATACAGAGATAATAAGCTTTGCTGCTAGGGGTTGTTGTATGTTGTTGTTTGATAAGTACTGTATTGGTGGTTTGCGATAAGTGCCAACTGAACATGACTTCGTTCTTTTAAAAGATGAATTTCATTTGCATGTGCTTCATGGTGTTCAAGATGAGCAAAGAGCTGATCAAAGTTCGTGACATGCAGATCCTTCACCAATTTGACTTCAGTCACAAATTTGCTCCATTCAGGAGGAAGACTGTTCAAGAACTTCGTGTTGACTTGAAACTGTTGCAACCTCATTTGGTAAATGTGCATATCGTTGATCAATTGAACAAATATGTGGTTATACTGAGACAGGGTTTCTCCGTTAATGTAAGAAAACTTATCAAAAGAATCATATAACTTGCACTATCTTTCTTGTTTAGTCAATGACGTTCCTTGCATTAATAGCTCAATTCGTTCCCATAAATCATTGGCTACACGATGGTGACTTACAAGTGCATAGACGTCTGTTGGAACACCTTGAAGAATGATGTTTATTGCCTTGACATCAGCTTCATATTGAAGTTTCTCGGGTGCTGACAGTTCAGGAACTCTCTTTCTTCTCATTTCCCTATTTTCTTCAATCATTGGCCAAACAAGGGGACCATTTCTGATAGATTCAAGGATCAAGTAACCATTTTCACGGTTTTCCATGTACAGCTCCATTCTACTTTTCCACGAGTCGTACATAAGCTTGTCCAACATTGGAGGTCTGTTATCGACACCATTTAGGATAACGAATTCGGCAAGAGAAGACATTTTTGACTTTGTATGTTTAAGGATTATTGTCGAATTAAACGGTGGTAGAAATAAATTGTGTTTTAATTAAGGTTGTCTTTTAATTCTTGAGATTTGTTTAGTTCGGTTTCAATTAAACTTGACTAGTTCGGTGGTATCTGAAATCAACTAGTTCGGTGGTCTTTGAAAAAAAACGACTAGTTCGGTGCTTCTTAGAAAAAATGACTAGTTCGGTGCTTCTTAGATGACTAGTTCGGGTGCTTCTGAGATGACTAGTTTGGTTATCTCTGAAATGACTAGATCGATTGTCTTCTGGAGATGACTAGTTTGGGTATCTCTGATGTAGACTAGATCGGCACTCACTGAAGATTGACTAGATCGGCACTTTGAAACCCACAACTAGTTCAGCACTGACTAGTTTGGTTGTCTTCTGGAGATGACTAGTTCGGGTATCTAGGATGTAGACTAGATTGGCACTCACTGAATATTGACTAGATTGGCACTTTGAAACCCACAACTAGTTCGACACTAACTAGTTCGGCACTGACTAGTTCGGTTGTCTTCTGGAGATGAATAGTTCGGGTATCTCTGATGTAGACTAGATCGGCACTCACTGAAGATTGACTAGATCGGTACTTTGAAACCCATAACTAGTTCAGCACTGACTAGTTCGACACTGACTAGTTCGGTACTTTACGAAACCTACTTTTTCCAAAACTAAAAAAAGACACATTTTTGACGATTGTTTTTCGAAAATTTTTGTACCAAAAGTGTTACTAAGCCTATAGGGACAAGAAAAATGATAACTTTAAGGTTTTTAAGCCAAAAATTTTAAAATCAAGATTTTGACCTTTATAAATCTTACGAACATAAATGAAAAAATACTAAGAGATTTTTCTATGAATCTAAGCACACACACATATATCCAAGGATACTAGATCAAAGCTACCTTTGTAGATGATCATTTAGTATGGATTTTAAGCTTAAAAACTAAGAAAAAATCAAAATACGAATGGTATTTAGAGGAAAAACTATACAAAAACTTTTTCAAACACAATATCTAAACACACCACTCCATGGCTCTTGATACCAATTGTAGAATTGCTATAATCACTTAACACATACACGAAATATTTAGCATGAAATGTTAGATAGAGAAAGACTTTGGGAGGAAGGTTTTAGTGAGAGAAAGATGAGAGAGAAAATATTTGTTGAACTATTTGAGAAATAAAACCAACCAACCCACCACCTCTCCAAGGCATGGGGAGGTGTATATATACTTATAAGGGGCAGATGGGCATTGGCTTAATGGACTTATCCATAGGCTTGGTCTAACTACCTAAGTAAGTTTCCAAATATTAACTTGACAAGCTAACTACCGATATCTATGAAGTGACCGGGACTTTTCTAGGAATTTTGTATTCCTAACATTGAGGATTAAACCTCTACAGACATAGTCATCGTTGTCCCACTTGACACTCTTCCTGATTTGTTCTACGATTGCATCGTCACCACCATCTTCAAGAATAAGAGTAGTCAGCACATACATCACACTCATGCTAGAAAGCAAGAAGTAAATCTTCTTCTGCCATCTTCTAAAGTTCACCCCTTCAAACTTGTCAAGCTTGACAAAGTTTAAAGCTATGTGTTTCATTGCAGCAGCAGCAATTGATTATCATAAAATAATCTTCTTTAATTGTTGGTTGTAGTAGATCTCAGATCATGGTGAAGACAATCAATAGCCTAGCTAATTACCAAAGATGGTTACCGGATATCACTTGAAGTCGTGTAATCACTTTCCAAAAAAGATTATTCGACCCTATGCCTGGGTATCACGAATACCTCCTTGGGATAAAACCAAGTGTTTGTTTTTGTTCTAGACACATATCAAGAACCCTGCGATTCTATGTGTTTTTGTTTTCTATGTGTTTTTCTATGCAATTGTGATCCTTATTTATAAGGGATTTACTCAAAACCTATTCATGGAATTAATGAGAGATTAATGGCCAATTAATCTCTTTCATAATTATCCTCTATAATTTAGGAATTAGTGGTTACATGACCAAATTAAATATATAGTCATTAATGCAGTCAAATCAGATATTACAAAACATTTAATGTAGTCAAACTTGCTACTTAAATGTTTGTAACCACCCATTTAATTCTAACTACTAAAATAGTCGGGGAAAATCAGTGACTTGATGGGTGTACACTCCGTACCTCCAAACCTATTTCCATGTATGATCTGATTCCCACAATTGCACTAAATTTCCAACACAAGCTTTGGGTGTGATCCTTGGATTGGTAACTCTGCGTTTAGCTCTTATTTCTCGATATTGTTTTGTGTTGATTCAAACCCAAATTGTAAAGTTTGTGATCGAATTCCTACTATTCCATCTGCTTTTGTCACACTTTCTCATCTGGTTGGGTTGGTTTGCCCCTAAACTCTTTTAGGCTAGTTGATCCTCCATTCCTACAATTAGAGTTGGGTGTGGCATGGAAATTTAAGGAGAACTGACGTGATTGAACTTCAAGAAATTCAAAAGTTTCTTTCAAACTTAAACAGTTTCTCAAATGATTAAGACTGTTGGCATTGCTTGATCAACATTTCGAAGCTCTTTTCAATTAAAGGTAAAAAGTCTCTTATTATCAATCATATCTTCTGAAATACGAGCTTTTACAATTAGATGGAATAAACTAGTGCCGATCAATGCAACATTGCTTCTTGGAGAAATAAAAATAAAAAGATGCTAACAAGATCCTTCCTACTGGTTAATAAATGGGATTGAATTAGTCACGGTAGATGTATGGTGTGTTACTATAACCTTGAGATGGAATAACATATTCTTGTGAAGTGCAATGTTGCTATTCAACTTCACGAAACAACCTTTCTCTAATTAGACTCGATAAGTTGTATATTGTGTACGTCCTCAAATGGTGGAAGACACGCAATATACAACTTCACGCCATCAATGATGTGCTAATCCTTTCTAGACGCACAAGTTTAACTCCACACACACCACCGTGTTTGATGCTATCGTTGAATCCACCCTTTGGATTCTTTGGAGATTTAGAGATGACTTTAATTTCCTTTTTGGCAAAAATACCGAGGCAAAAGTATCATTCTAAACATTATCAAGCATCTCATTTTCATTTGGATTTCGAATAGGTTTCGTAAGATCTCTATTGATTGGATAGATTGAATTTTTAATCCATTTCTATCCACCCTTAGATAGTTATTTTTTCTAGGTTTTCGTTAGGCTTTTTTTGTTAATCTACTGACCTTGATAAAAACTACATTATATTATAGATATATATAAATGTTGGTAGTAAAATATTTCAAACTCACGATTCTCAATTTTGTTTTTTAATATTAAAAAATATATAAAAAACAGACTTACAAAACACACCCTCATACTATGCGAGAAGTTAATAAAACGACCTTAAACTTTTACCTATTTACGTCATTTTTATATAACAAACTTTATTTATCAAATATGGAGCGTATATCTATCGATTCATTCGTAAAAAAATATGCTACTGAAAATATCGTTTAATTGCGAACAAAACGAGCTCAATATTGCAATGCTTCTGACATGCGAACGATTTTATAAAAAATGTTGAAGTTTAATATATATTTTAAAAACTTACATGAATAGTCCCTGAGGTTATCGGTTCATTGCATTGTTAATCCCAACGACTGACAAACAGTACATGGAATTATCGGTCCGTTGCAAAATTAGTCTCGCGCGCTTCGCGACGACGCACGAGATACGAACCTCGTTAGAGTGTATAAGGAAAAAACTTGCATCGCATGTCAATGTGATCTAACTTGTATACGCTTTTTGACTTATAATTGAAATCCATTGATAGCTAAAGATTAAGGGTCCGTTTGGTTTATGGTCGGATTTGAATTTGGATTTGAATTTAAATTTGAGTTGGGGTTTGATTAAAATATTATTTGTTATATTAATATATTTATTACTTAAAACTAATTTATGTTATAAAAAAAATGAAAAAAAATACTTAAATAAGAATGAGTGATTGAAAATAAAAAATGGATCACTTTTCTTACAAAAGTACATCATATTACGATGGAATTTATGTAAACCTGGTGACAAGCCTTGGATTTCTAGATAACCAATTTTCATCTTTCATGCCCAATCTTAGATCCCGCACTTTTGTACCATATAATTATTATTTACCATCATACCTAGCCCAATCTTAAATCATAGAAACCAAACGCTTCCTAAGATCATGGTATTATGAGGTTGTAAGTAAAGTTGTTTCTAAAACGTGACATGTCTAAGCGTACTGGCTTTGCTTTCATGAGAATTTGTATTAGGTTGATGAGATGGATATTCACCAACTTCTAAATATTTTGTGATGTTACTTGTAGGATTCGACAGCCCACAACCTAGTTACTAGTGCGGAATAAATCTGATCTTGATGACGAACACATACCCAGGCAGATTATGTATGCTAGAAAAAGAAATGATACACATGATTATAACTCCTCAATATTTATATTGTTTATTGAGTAAGGAAAGAATGAAGTACAAACCCCTCCCCCCTCACCTCCTTTTATAGAGATGAGGGGGAGAACAAACAGGTTGGAAGAATGAAGTACTAACCCTCCACTCCACTCTACCTCACTTTTTTAAAGATGAGGGTGAGATGGGCTTGGCCGTAGAGAACCCAACAAACACATATTAATACTGGCTCTAAATTAGAGCTAAATTTTACACACTAACCCCCTAACTATTGACTAAAGTGAATACTATATATAACAATTTTCACCTTAGTATCACTATTAGTCAATACCGATACACAGCAACCTTGACCTGTGCTAGAAACCTCGGACCAGGAACAACCTTTTACCAAGGCACCAGTAGCAATACATGCTACTAACCTTAGCTCATATCCTGACTCTGTCAAGAGTCCCTTTAGCCATATTTCCTTCTTCTAAGCCTCAGTAAACGTCATATATCTTGCTTCAGTTGTTGACAATTGCAAATTAGCTTTCAAGCTTCCTACACATCCCAGTATCATCAACCCGTACCCTGTGATTGATCTACTCATGACAGTGATCGATCTTCCCATGGCGTAGTCAAAATCTACAAAAACCTGTACGTTTGTCTGTAAACCACGATCAAACCCATCCAACATATCCACACCGGCCGATGCTATGTCAGGTCTCGTGCAGACCACCTGATACTCCTGGCTTTAACCCTTCCCTATCTTTTTCCCCCCCCCCCCCCTATCTGCATACTAATATATATAATATATATATATATATATATATATATATATATATATATATATATATATATATATATGACAACTTATCATTCTTTTCCACATCACAGTATATATATATATGACAACTTATCATTTTTTTCCACATCACAGTCCCTTGATAGACTATCCTCCAATGTTTGAATTAAGTGCCACCTTTAACAAAGTCTGTACTAACTTTCCGTTATGAATCCTGGACTGTGACACCCTCAGAGTATTACCACCCTGATCCCTGATGATCTCCAAACCAATTACATTTCGCTTTGCTTTTTACCAGCAACCCTGGTAACCAGATCTTCGGCCTTGCATCCATAAGAAAAAACCCATACCATCTATATAGAGAAATGATGGAAGAACCATAATGGTGCATACTCAATAATAGTCGTGGTTGTCGTCGCGACGTTTCTCCTACATCCGTGCTGAGCACATTCTCATCTGACATCGAACATCCATATACTTCTTTCATCCCAGCCATTTCTCCTTGGAAATCAACCCATAAAGCAACTTGTATAATTGAAGCAATGACTCATGTGCATAAATCTTCTCCACTACAGCAACTGCAAAAAAATATAAGGGGGCGGGAGGCAACTCTCATTACTGTCTTCCATATACCTAGTAGACTTAGACGAAACCGCCGCACATGGCTCTTATACACTATATAGGCATTTGACGGCCTACACTGGTTATAGTGCGAATAAATCGTCTTGAGTCGATACACAACCAGCAAATTATGTATGACAGAAAAAGAAAAAGATACACAAGAATATAACCCTTAATATTAAAAGTTTATTGAGTAACGGATAAGAATGGAACGTACTAACCCTCCCCTCTCACTCTCCTATTTTTATAGTCGACGTAGGAGGAGACAACAGGTTTGAAGAATGTAGTCAAAAACCCATCCCTCTTCTTTTTATGATTTTTATAACCTCCTTTTATGAGTTGAGGGGAGGATGGGCTTTGGGCCGTAGAGATAAATCCAAACAACCCTAAATATGGACTACTATTTTGAGCTATATTTAACACTAAACCTCCTAACCTATTGACTAAAGTGCTAGATTGAGGTTTTAAGTTGTTCGAGGTTTTGAGTTGTTCGAGGTTTCGAGATATGGTTTTGGGTTTCAAAACAAACGTCGGAGTAACGATCGTCGGTCGACGAGTAGAGAGGTTGAAGAAAGTTGTTAAAAGGTCTTTCTTCATATTAAACCTACGTGAAGTGGTTTGTGTGATTTATTTAAATCATGTTAATACTACAAAGGTGACATGCTTTACTGGTAAAAGAAAAAGTGTATTGACTATTTTTTCTTACAGCTAACTTCAAGGTACGTTTTAGGGTTAAACTAAAAATCGATTAGATTGAAGGTTTTTTTGTTGTTAAGGTTTTTCTTGTGGTTTAAGTTTCGGTCATGGTTTGTTTGGTTTTCAAGTTAACGATCAGTTTGCTTGTTCGGGATCGAGGGTTTAGGGTTACTCTAATAAATTCAATTTGCAAAAAGGGATTTTTGGTAACAAGGAGTATATTGCACACGGATTGTGAGGCTTGTCGGTAAAGTTGGTTAAGAAACAACTTGACAAGGTTTTAAGCAAGCAATAGAAGAATGGCTAGTTCGATAACTAGGTTTGACATCGAAAAATTCGATGGGAAGAATGACTTCGGGTTATGGAAAATAAAGATGCGTGATTTAATGGTACAGCAGGGATATGATGCTGCATTAGAGCAATTACCCGCAGACATGGAAGCAAGAGAAAAAGGCTCGTTTGATAAGAAGGCATACAGATACCTTGATTCTATATTTGGGTTTCTTGTTTTTCGTGTAAGTTCCCAAAGGGAAACCAACTGAGCACAGGATTTGACGAAGTTGGCTAGTCCTTGTTATAGATAATCTAAGTCCTTAGCAAACAAACTGTATCTGAAGAAGAAGCTGTACACGTACTATATGAGTCCAGATATGAAACTGGATGATCATATAGATGAGTTTAATAAGTTGATACTTGATTTGGCGAACATTGATATCGAGATTGAGGATGAAGTTTTGCCATTTTTGGTCTGTTTTGGGTTTAATTGGGTTATTTTAGGTATTAACGGATATGTGTATTCTACACTTATCAGAATCCTTAATAATGGAAGATGTTTTGGCAACTCTGAATTCAAGAGAGTTGAAGAAAAGAACGGAAGGCATAAAGGAAGAATCTGGTGACGGGTTATATGTAAGGGGAATGTCAGATCATTCAGGTAAAGCTCATTCTGGTGGAAGTTCGTGGTTTAAGTCAAGGGATGGAACTGGTAAACTCAAGTGCTTCATATGTCATTCAGAGGATCATCTGAAGAGATATTGTCTAAAGAAGAAGTCAAATAGGTTCGTCAAGAAGTGTAAGCGTGATCAGGATTCTGATTCTTTTCATGACGAGGGTAACGTCTACTTTGGAGAAGCCGTGGTGGTAGTCGGGAATGATGAGATGACTGAATTGGTAATGAATTCAAGTGGGTCTTATCATATGACACATAGGAGGGACTTCTTGTATGACTATAAGGTTGTTGATGGTGGTTTGATTCAGTTAGGTAATAACAGGACATGCACTATCAAAAGGACCAGAAAAGTGAAGATATAGTTTGCATGATGGATCAAGCTTTATACTAGAAGATGTCAAGTATGTTCCAAGGTTAAGAAGAAGTTTAATTTCATTGGGTACTCTTGAAAAAGAGGGTTATACTATGAAGATGCAGATGTGTAGAATCAAGGTGATCAAAGGTTGTCGGGTTATGATGACTGGGATAAGGAAAAAGAACTGTGTGTATACTTTGGAAGCAAAAGTAATGACTTTTGGTGTACAAAAACATGGAGGTTTAAAACAAGTTAGATTAAAGCAACTTGGTTCTAAACAAGTTGGGTTCAAACAACTTGGTCATAAACAAGTTGGGTTTAAATAACTTGGTCCCAGTGTTAAAACAAAAGTCCATGGAGTACAGGTTGATAAACGTGTTTGGTTTAAGGTGGAACTGCAAGGAGCTCAAAGGAATCGTGAAGCTGAGGTTTTTCAGGTTAGTAACGATGATGTTGCAATGGCTCAAAGACGGTTGGAGGACAAGCAACTTGAAGAAAAGACAAACACGGACTGCTTGGTAAAGGAGCAGGAAAATGTACACCTTGGTATAAAGGTAGGGGCAAACATTACGGTAACCAGAGTACTTGGTCAAGAGGGTGCAGAGGGTAATGTTGCTGAATAGAAGAGAGTGAAGGAGTCCATGGAAGCTTATCGAGAGAAATTACTGAAGTACAATGCCTGGTCGACAAGGTGGTCCCCGATTCGAGGTTCTAGCACGAGAAAAAGATGTTGAGTATCGGTTATGTTTAAGTGTTACTCCTAAGGTGGAAATTGTAGAAAAATTAGTAGTAAACTTAAACATAGTTTAGGGGTTAAGTGTACATTGTAATTTAGATTAGGAATAGACTATAACTAGGAATTGTTTAGCTTGTCTTGCAAGGCAATGAGTTTTCTATTCGAATTAGGATAGGTATCCACCCCCTCATCTTTATAAATAGAGATGAGAGAGGATGCTAGTTATTCATTCTTCTTCCTCGTTGTAATAGTTTTATTATGGTTTTTAATAAAGGTTTGGTACGAGGGTATAACGTGTGCATATTCTTGTCGTTCTTTGTAGTCTCTCGTGTTTACTACTTGTGCTCGATACAACTCGCGATCTAGCGTTTCGCGATCGAACTTTGAGTTTGTTGTCGTAATTGTACAACATTACTCCATGTATCTTTACTAAATAATCGAGTACACTTTGATGGAAAATTGTTTGTCCATCGGGCGCACCATCATAAGTATTGGTCGTTCCAAATCAAATATGCAAGGCCGTCAAATGTGCATTTTCTTTTCTTTAGTTTCTACTAAGAGATGCATAGAAATTATGAGGATAAAAGATCTCTAATTTGTAGCGTGATTTTTTTCAACAAAGTTACAAACATATCGAAATGTTGCAGAGTTCCTAATTAATATTTCATTCGTCTTATAATAAGTGAAGTGTTTGCGAAGTTTCAAAAAAGTTAAGTTATTTCACTTTTAACCAATAATACCTAGCTTATACTTTTTTATAAGTAATTTAATTGGTTGAAATTTTAAGGCAAACACTTTTGGTAGGATAAACAAAAAAAACTGATGTTGACATTTATTGTGTGACGGTGAGACATATACAATTTTGATATACGTATAGTTTGTTTGTTAAGGTTGAGTCGGAAAATATTCATAAAAGGTGTAGATCGCGAGAAATCTTTATTTTTTATGCTATTTAATATAAATCATTGTTCATTTTATAAAAGATAGCTCTGATAACTCTTTTGACAAGCATAACACTAATTGGAAAGAGCACGAGTCGAAACTCGAACTCAAGATTTTTTATCTACAAAATATCTTCAGTGGCTCGGAGGTTTTTTAAGGTGAGTATAAATTTTGAAATTATCAACATGATACGCTTTAGATTGACGGCCTTTCAAACATTCTACCAAATAGACCCGTTTCCATTATATACTAGTTTTATTTCTCTTATTAGTTATTGAATTCGTTATCAATAAGATCGATATATCATATTCATCTAGATGAGTGTAAAGTCACAAGCATGTTACAAAAGCGGGGATGAGATGCCTACAACTTAATGTTTAAGCTACCTCAATATATAATCGAATCATGCCTACAAGTGGAACTCAAAAAGTAGATCAGAATCTCTAGTGGCAAAGACCATCCACATAAAACGAATAACCTAAAGTTTCTTAGCTTAACAACTAAGTTATAGTACCCCAATTTAACAACTGACCAAACCAACTCTATAAAACCAATATCACAAATGCATCTTCCACATTACAATGGCGTACTTGAAGAATTTCAAGAGGCTTATAGCTGCTAAGAAGGTCTTAAGATTATTCACCACCAAGCTAGGGTTGAACAAGCTCCAAAGATCGAAAACTAAAACCCCACGTCGAAAAATCAAGAAACATGCCAGCAACACCATCACCAAAGGTGGAAGTAGCAGCTGGCTCTCGTTGTCATTTCAATCCAGATTTAAAAGGAAAAGAAGAGAGGCTCATAGATATCCTAGAAAGAAAAACAAGCCAGTTTATGTTGATCAGTTGTTTCTAGACACGAATAAGGTGGAGATGCCCGTTGTTGAGAGAATAAGTGAAAACGTGGTTGCGAGTACGAGTGGTAAAGTTGGTGGATGTGTGGCCGATGATATGTGGGAGTCCTTGGTTATGGGGTCGCCGCAGATGGATGGGATTAATGAGAGGGCGGAGGAGTTTATTTCTAGGTTTCGAGCTGATCTCTTAGATCAGGAGATGTCAGCTCGAAGATTGAAGCGATAAGAAACGGTTGTTTTTTTGTTTAAGGTTCGAAAATTGCCAGGACAACTTGATTATGTACATATGTGTTGATGTACTGTTCATATGTTTTGAATAACAAAGTTCTTTAAATTTGAATACTTCTTAATTGTATGTACGTGTTTACGTATATATTGAGATGCTATATCTATATCTATACACAAAATAAGAACTTGAAGTAGACGTAGTTGTCACTTGTAAACATGATTCTTGTTTATTGAAATGAAGAAGCCAATTGGTGTATAAATTCCTATCTCATAAAAAAAGTTTCTACCACTAAAATTTTTCACTTTTTTTAAACCTAAAATTTTGTCTTTTTATATTTCAGTCCACCAACTTTGACTTCAATGTCTAAAACTAATTTAAAAGTCAAATTTGTCACCTTCTTCACTCTATGAGTGCGAGTTGTATCAAGTCAATATAGATTATAGTATCAGAAAAGAGAAGCGAAACCTCTTTGAATATGCCTTTGCAGCAACTTTATAGATCTCGTATCGTATTTGATTCTTTGATATACGTTAAAATATATTATCGTTTTCACGTGATTACTAGAAAATTCATACATATAGTTTAGAAGATCAAAATTATGAACTACAATATATTAATTTTGCAGTTGTTTTACAAAAATGATTTGTTTGTCGCAAACTATCAAATACGTTCCATGATCGACATTTATTTCAGTCGTCACAATTTAGATCTCTAATAACTCATCCCCTCTCGTAAATACATTGAACCAAAATTGCATGTCGTCATTCATGCTCGACTTGTACTTATATCCTTCTTCAACCGTCGTAAATTGGCTCGAGATTTCACTAGAGAAAATTTCTGTCCAGAAATCCTCATCCGCTTCTTGTGAATTTCCCGTAACCTTGATGTCACTATTATCATTTGTGATAACGGACGATATGTCACTATAAGAATGCTGAGGAGAATTGAGCTGACTACAATTCGTTTGATCACGACCACTGAAAGGCTTTGATGAGGGTGATGGTGATGACTCAATGTCCTCTTCTTTAAAATTGTGTGTTTGTTGCTGAAAATTCGATACGTGACATTTGTTTTCGGCCTCGTTCACTCTCTTTTTTAAGTGAGTGTGCCAAACATTTTTTATTTCGTTATCTGTACGTCCTGGTAGTCGTGCTGCAATAGCAGACCATCTACAATTTAGGAAAACAAGGTTCATAATTAGTTCACAGAATTCGCATGGTTTAGCAACTGATATGGATCATATTCATGTGAGATATATAACAAACCTGTTTCCTAAGGCTGCATGCAATTGTATGATTGTTTCCTCTTCTTCTGTAGTAAAGTTACCCCTTTTAATATCCGGTCTAAGATAATTAGTCCATCTAAGCCTACAACTTTTTCCGCATCTTAGTAATCCTGCAAATATAACATCAAAACCGCGATTAACACACAGAATATGTATAGCTAAATATGAATTTGTGACAAAAAGGAAGAACAAAAGTAACATGAAATGAAAACGAACCTGCTAATTTCGGAAGAGCGCGCCAATTGCCATGACCATACATATTAATGTAGTTGATGAGGATATGATCTTCTTCTCGTGTCCACGGGCCTTTCTTTAACCCCATCCTTTCACAACATGGAGCTCTAACCATTTTAACACTCGAAGTATTTGATGATCGTCAAATATAGTGTTCTTTTTTTTACTTGTTAGCTAGTTCTTGTATGTGAGCTAGGAAGATGAAAGGGAGAATGAAGAGTTATATAAAGGGGTTGTGCACGGGAACGTACCACGAAAGGACAACTGAAGTGAAGTTTTTAAATAAAAAAGGTCAAAGTAGACCATACTTTTGGATCGAATTATAAATTTAATATAAAGGGTTATCTACAAATTCTATAGTAATCTATATGGTTTTGCATTTGAAATGACGGATCGATATTTTTTATACATCTTGTAGCTTTGATTGTTTTATATATCATATTAAACAAATACTAGTATGCTTGCAAAAAGACTACAGTTGGAAAATGTTGATCAGCAGTCATAAATTTTATAGGACGTACAGCATGTTGAGCTCTACCTCGACAATTTTTTAGCTCGTAACGAAGTGCGGCGAACTTTTACGGTACATACTATGCTTGAGCTTGGGTAGAAGGGGCTAACTCAAGTTCAGCATGAGCTCACTAAAAAGACCCCAATAGTTACTCCGATTTAATTTTGCCTAACTATAGAACATTGGATATGAAGTACAGTAAACTTGATAACATTATTTGCAGACTCCAATATCCTTCCAGTATCTTTCAAATCACCTAAAGCTCAACTTGTTTGCATCACTTATAGTGTTTCTAAAAATGAAGTAGTTAAGTAACATATAAAAACAAATATGTAGAAGAGATTCTCAAGGGTGCTCGTTGTCCTATTTTGATGATTAAGTTTCGGTCTTTTAACGAATATAATTGTACGAGTATGTATTATTACAACATATAACATTGTTAAATTAGTGACACAAAAACGTTAATAGAAAAACATTCAGATCGAACATACACGTATAATCAGCTTATGCGGAGATTGATAATACAGCTTAGTAAAGCAAATTAAAATATATATTTTGGAACATTATTAAAAACATGGGTGACTAAATTTGGTCAAGGAACACGTGATAAGTTTATTATTTTCTTATTTTTCTTTTAAATGCGTAATATACAATTTTAGCATTTTAGAGTGGAAGGTCAAAATTCCGTGTGAACACATCGGCGTATAGCGGCCGTGTACATGATTGCCTTTCATCGTGTGCTTTAGAATACCGACTAAAGTTCATCATTTATTTCTTAATCTTTATATTTACTTAGATTTAAGTATTGAGCATTAAATAAATTCAAAGTAAAAGTTAACTTCTACG
>BQNB010025633.1:31582-59433 GCA_026074375.1 Tanacetum coccineum | reverse complement strand
AGGATAACTTTCAATTGCAGCCTCGTTGGGACATACGACCCGGGAATATCTCTTCCGGAATCTTTTTATCATTGATTCTTATATATTTAATCTCTTTGTGTAGATTTTGACCTTTTGCCTTGGTTAAGGGCATTTGGTTGAGACTTGCATTTGAGTTATTTTAAGTGTATACCGTCAACGAATCAATCACCATTCGTAATCGTTATCCCCTTCCACGTATTGACGACTTATTTGATCAGCTTCAGGGCGCTAAACATTTTTCCAAGATTGATTTACGATCTGGTTACCATCAGTTGCGAGTGAAAGAGCAGGACATTTCCAAGACTGCTTTTCGCACACGTTATGGTCATTATGAATTCTTGGTTATGCCTTTTGGTCTCACGAATGCTCCAGCTGTATTTATGGACCTGATGAACCGAGTTTTTCATGAATTCTTGGACAAGTTCGTTATCGTGTTCATTGATGATATTCTGGTCTTCTCTAAGTCTAAAGAGGAACACGAGGAGCATCTCCGCACTGTTCTACAGATTTTACGACAGGAGAAATTATATGCCAAGTTTTCAAAGTGCGAATTTTGGTTGAGTAAGGTGGCATTTCTGGGTCACATTGTTTCAGCAGAAGGAATTACTATGGATCCGGCGAAGGTTGAGGCTATCACCAAATGGCCAAGACCGACGTCTGTGACCGAAGTACGGAGTTTTCTTGGATTAGCAGGTTATTACCGCAGATTCGTAGAGGGTTTCTCACGATTAGCCTTACCCTTAACTAAGCTTATGCGAAAGGGCGAGAAGTTTGTATGGAACGAAGAGCGAGAAAAGAGCTTTGAAGAGCTTAAGCAACGTTTGGTTTCCTCGCCTATTCTTACTCTTCCATCTGGTTCAGGTGGATTTCAGATTTACAGTGATGCTTCTAAGAAGGGTCTTGGGTGTGTACTCATGCAGCATGGGAAAGTGATTGCCTATGCCTCACGACAACTAAAGCCCTATGAGGTGAACTATCCTACTCATGATCTGGAGTTAGCAGCCGTTGTCTTCGCTCTCAAAATTTGGAGACACTACCTTTATGGCGAGTCGTGTGATATTTTTACCGATCATAAGAGCCTTAAATATATCTTCACGCAGCGAGAATTAAATATGAGACAGAGGCGTTGGTTGGAGTTATTGAAGGATTATGACACCAACATTCAGTACCATCCGGGTAAAGCAAATGTGGTGGCTGATGCTTTGAGTAGGAAGTCGGGTATGATAGCTGGTATCAAAGTGGAAGAAGAGATTATTCGTGACCTTGAGCGTTTGGATATCGAATTATGTGTTCGTGGACAGAGTGGTTTCTGGGCTAGTCTGAGGGTTGAGCCTAACCTAATTTCTCAGATTAAGGCAGCTCAGAAGGATGACGGTGAAATCTGGGCAATTATTCAGAATATTGATCAGCAGACCGAGTTTCGCGTTGATGACGATGGCATTTTATGGCAGGGTACTAAATTATGCGTACCAGAGGATCCTACACTTCGAGAAGCCTTGATGACTGAGGCTCATAGTTCTCCATTTTCGATTCATCCAGGTTCGACGAAGATGTAAGACACGAATCTCAAGCAACACTTTTTGGGGAGTGGTTGAGCGCGGATTGTGGCTACGTTTGTGTCAAGTTGTTTTAACATGTCAGCGGTTAAGTTTTTGTACACCATACGTTCCAAGTAGGTTATTGCAACAGTTAGAGATTCCTGTTGGAAGAAAATAAACTGGGACGAAATATCATGGATTTTGTTATCGGATTTCACGGATTCAGAGGAAGCACGATTGCTAATTTGGGTTATTGTAGATCGCTTGATTTTATCGGCACATTTTATTCCTATCCGTAAGGATTTACCCCGTTAGTAAATTAGCCGAAATGTTCAAAGAAATTGTTCGATTACACCGGTACTCCATCTGCGATATGTCAGTAGAGATCCTAGTTTCACTTCTCGTTTCTGGAAGGTTTACAGAAAGCTTGGGGAACCACGGCTCAGTTTAGTACAGCTTTTTTAATCATGAGGACCGCATGGATAGTCGGATAAGTCGTCGATTCAAACATTAGAGGATATGTTTACGTTCATGTGCTTTAGCCGATGGGCCAGGAATGGGATGACTATATATGTCTAGTGGAGTTTGCCTTACAATAACAGTTGGCATGCGAGCATTAAATACGCTCCTTTCGAGATGTTGTATGGTAGGAAATGTCGTGCTCCTATTTGTTGGGATCAGGTTGGTGAACGTATTCTTGAGGGTCCGGAGATGATTGAGGTGACTAATGAAAAGGTCGTCGTCGCCAGGGAAAAGCTTAAGGAAGCTCAGACTCGTCAGAAGAGTTACGCGGGGCCACTGGGACATCGCAGAGCGGTTAGCGTTCTAGCCGGCGTGAACATGTTTATCTTGAAAGTATCACCTACACGTGATTCAAGGCATTGTGGTATCACAGGGCATGCTGTAGTCCTCGTTTCATTAGGACGTTTAAGATTCTTGTCGCGTTGGTGAGGCTGAGGTTTCCTATTCGTTTGGTTTTCCTCCTCAGCTATCTAAGGTTCCACAATGTGTTTCTGTTATCATTATCAGAGAGTGGTTACAAGTATCTTCCTATTCCGTGTCATCTTATCCATTCGATCAGATCGGAGGATTTATCTTACCACCGTAAGGCCTGGACGTCGATTCTAGACGTCAGGACAGAGTCATGAGAACAAGAACGATCCCTCTTTGTCAAAATCCTTTGGAGGATCATTCTCGGAGCGGGAAAACTACTTGGGTGATGAGGAGTTTAAGAAACTTTTATCCCCATTTCCTACATGATCTGGTATGTCCTTTTCAGCTGTATCATGTTTCTAATTCGAGGACGAATTATTCTTTTAAGAGGGGAAGAGTTGTAAAACCCGCATGAAAAATACCATGAAATTTAAAATTTAATAAATAATAAAATCTTACAAGTAAACGTAAGAAATTAATATATTACGACAAGTTATATTCAAGAAATTAAAATTTACGAAAAACACGAATACGCGAGAATACGAAAGTTTGTCACGAAAAATAAAAATCATTTCTTTTCTTTTGGGCCCTAGCCGGCGCCCCACTCCACAAGAAAAAGAAAAAGAGGCCCATTTCATTAATTCATGGCCCAAGCCCAAAGTCTAATATATATTATCTAAGATATCAAGTAACAAATCATTTCAAAAAAAAAAAAAAACCCTAGTTTCTACAATTTTCGGCCGAGTATCTCCAAGAGGAAGAACAAGAAGAATTTCGATCTTGGTTCGTGTTTTATCTATTCTCATTCATTCTCGATTGATCCTCGATCAATCCCCGTAATCGGTATCTCATAAAACTCTCTTTAATTCTTTCTTTTGAATATATTTACGTATGAAAATCCATTGCATGAAATAATAAAAATGACAAGAAGGAATGGTTAATTATAATGCTAATGACGTTGCGTGATAAATTGATCAAATGGGTCAAGAAATTAAGGGTGATCGAGTGGGCTTATGGCAAATTAAAGCCAAGCCGAGACCCCACTAAGGGCTCTGGCCATTATAGTTGTTGGTATGGTGGTGTCGAACCTAAGAATCGTACCAAAGGACATGAACCGAACTTCCCCAAAAAGGGAGTTCGGTAGTTTTGAGGCTTGAAAACAAGTACAAAAAAATGGTTATGGACTTGTTTTATTGAGCGGTTTTGATCAAGCCGTAGACCCTTAAGGGGTCGGCATATATGGTTGTTACTATTTGATGGTGTGTTGAACAGGGTTTTGTGTAAAAAGGTTAAATGGCTCGGCATATATTGTTGTTGAGACATGTATCAAGCCGAGACCCATTAAGGGCTCGGCATGAAGTTGTGCTTGTGAATTGTTTGTCTAGCCTAGACCCTCTAAAGGGTTCGGCATGTGTATGATGCTAGTAATGGTGTGTCGAGCTAATGGTTTGGTGTCAAGGTTGAACCGAAAGTTTTTATAAAGAGTTGGTTATGTTTTGTGTGTGCATGGTTTTATGTCGAAAGATATTGAAAATGAATACTACGATTGTAACGGCTATAGTATTGGAGCCATAAGCTCGACTCATGGTGGAGTCGACACAGGATTGAGCCGCATAAACCGAGAGGGTTCTGCCCTTTTTGTTTGATGTAAATTTAAATCGTGTTAAACTATTTGTGCATGTTTCTAATTAAAGGGAAATGGTTTAATGCTTATAAAAATACAAGGGTGGTCGTGTGATTTACTTGTCAAGAATAATTATAGGATAAATATAATAAACCAAGAAAATCAAGTATGATTAAAATTATAATTACACTTTAGACCCTTAATTTTAATTAATTATAATTAATTACCTTAAAACCATGAGGAATGAACATTTTATTTCCCTTAAACTTTAATTAATTATTATGTATCTAAAGTATAATAAATATCATGATTTATCTAAAATTCTGATAGATTATTATTAACCTAAGATACAGAAATAGAAACCTGCTATTTATGGAAACCTGTTATTTATAGAAACCTGCTAATTATAGAAACATGCTATTTATGGAAACCTGTTTTGTATAGAAACTGTATTTATAGAAACCTTGCTTTTTTAGTAACTTGCTTTTTTTGGGAAGTTATTTTTTGGAAAGTCTATTTTTGGAAAGTTTTGCTATGGGAACTTATTAAATAGGAAGTTATCATTATGGAAAGTTAGTTCATGAAAGTCTAATATTTGAGAAATTATTTATAATTATGAAGCTGCTATTTTTGGAAGTACCCAATACAACAACGATACTAATCATGGGAACATGCTACTCATGGAATTGTTAATCATGGAAAGCGTACTAATCAAGGATCATGCTAATTATTAGAAAATTACTAAAAAATAGAAAGTTACTAAAAATGGAAAGTAAACGTAATCTTATGAACAAGTACTTATTATGTCCTTTAACATGTAGATCGATAGCAGAGAGTAGCTTTCCCATTTCTTATACATCTCTTTCCGTTATGTTGGACATAAGGTACGATTTTCTTCCTTTCAGTAAGACATTCTTTCTTTCATGATTCATCCCCAGAATCGTTATGCTTCCCTATTTTTATGTCTTTTGACATTATGATCCTTTACATGTTTTGATTTCAAGACTTATTCTAGTGCCGAGTAAAATATACGTATGACCTTGATTTACATGACTTACAACCTAGTCATGGAGGTACCATGACCGTGAACACATGAGGCACCTGTGTCACGACTCTTTGCGCGTTGAGAGTCGATTCACGCTGGCGTTCCCTTTTTCATGTTACCAGATGATATTTAATGTTTGGCCATTATTTTTAGGGGCGTATGGGGTGCCTTCCTAGTTTACATGTTTACACGTTCATAGGTGATTGGTTGGTGTGTGCTCTAATCCCATCACATTGGAGCTGATCATAACCACCCATATTATTATCAGAGGTTCACACCCTCTATTACCATGTTGAGGCAGCCCCTGTATTTTTGCATGTATACATGACTTTATTATTATGGACATGTATGATTATATGAGCTCTTTCGTGGGCATTCCTTCCATTACTTATGTTTATACTATCCCATGATATTTCTTTGACTTCTTTACTTCGTATTACCATGATTTACATGTTTATTTATTTTAATCATGAAGCATTCTCCAGGTATTCTCTGACACTCATTGTCTTTCTGCTGCTTTCATATTATTATCCGGATTAATACTTATTATTTACATTGTTATTATATCCGTTCACTGAGCTCAGCCGTATTTCTTTCTCTTTCTTATACGGCATTTAGTATCTAGAGGGAGCTTGGCTGATGAAGGTGTGTGTATTTCCATTTTGTCTTCTGTTTTTTTAGTGCTTAGGAAGTTACCCATTTAGCTTCCTTTCTTTATATCGCAGGCAATTTTTGATGTGCTATTACTATTTGGACTCTGATTCGTCCTTTAGGACTTCTTTAGTATCTTCATGTTGATCTCATAATTGGGAGCCGATGTTTTGTTCGGCTTTCACTTGTTTATGTTATTATTATGACTTTTTGCCTTTATTATGCTTTGATATGACACCTTGATTATGACGTTTCGGCACTACTTCCGGGATGGGAGTTTGGTCGTTACATTCTGTCTGTATGGTATCAGAGCGCAGGCTTTCGACCTGTAGTCTCTAAAACTGACCTGTGAAGATTGGGTTAGACATTAGGTTCCTTCAGAAATCGTCGTTATCTTCTGACGCGTTTTTTTGACACTTTTAACGTTTTTAATCATTAAAACCTTTTTGCAAATGTCAGGAGGTGAACACTCTTACCGATGCTGAACTCGCTGCGCCTTCAGGCAGCGTGGATGCCATGCTCCCACAGATTCGAGCTAGGTTCGCGAAGTGTACGCCACTGACTGGTTGCCTGTAGGTCGCGCGGGTAGTAATCCCTCCACCAGTCACTATTTCATACTTGGCTCTTGAGCGCTTCAATAAGCGAACCGTTCGTTCGAGAACGGCAGTAGCCCCACTGTTGATGCTGAGGAATTGGAAATCTCCCATTATGGAGAAGATCTTCGAAGTGATGGATTGTTGATGCTTTTAGATCCAGATTGGTTGTGTAAAAGTTCGAGGATGTGTGGGTTCCTTACTTTGGTACTGGGAAGCTTTCAAAAGATGCTGTTCCTTTCTTCCGTTTTTCCTCGCAACTGTACAAGAGCTCTTGACGAGAGCGTACCATTCCATCGCCATAAGGGGATGTGCAAAATAGTAGTAGTTTACATGCAGCGTTTTTCCTACGCCTTAGTGGTTTTCTTGGACGAGGCTGCTGGTATGCTGGAAGAGTAGGCGAAGAACTTTCGTTGGGGTCTTCATAGTCAATCCTCGACCATTGTTCATGTGTATACAGTTTAAGACGTTGCTCAGGTTGCGGATGCTGCCAACGCAACTTAGATGATCTTTCGTGACCGGGATGACTATGATAGGTCCGAAAGTTCAGACCAAGAGCTTAGAGTGGAGAGACCGATATCAGCTGAAAACATCAAGCCGTAATAATTATCGGAAAGCTCACGATCAGAAAAAATGACCGTCAGGGATCTGACAGGCTAGGTGCGGATTGGTGGTGGTAGCGGGGGGGTGGTGGTCTTCTACAGTAACAACAATAACAAACAACTACTTTCGTGATAACACACACGGTCAAATCTTTTAATCGTTATCGTCTTTATCTGTTATTTGATTTGAATATAACATCAACGACTTAGGTAAACAGGTATTCTGGTCTGGACGTGACCAAAGGAACAGAGGTCAGCAATCCAACGAATATTCCAACTCGGGGTAATCATTTGAATAACAAGTTTTTCTCTATATATCCTCAAAGTTCATGTCTCGACGATTATTAATTGAATCAGGGTTCCCAGCAAGTCCAGGGTACCCTCTTGAGGGTTATACTCACCCTGTTTGAACACATGGACGTTGACACCCAGGAGAGTGTCGTCGTGCTGTTGGTATTGTTTCAAATGCGTCTGCCAGCTGGCCCCACTCTTCAGCGTGGGACGCAAGATAGAACACTGGTGCTAGTTCGTCTGGTCATGTGACAGGACGCCAGTCGCATCAGCAGTATCTTTGCACATATCAGGATCAGGCGGCCAATACTTCAGGTACCTTCACTGGCTGCTATTATTTATATTGGACACGTGTAGTGGTTTGTTTTTTTCTATAGGTGTGCGAGACATTCTGTGATGTCTACCAAGTTTGCTTCATGTTTTACTATGACACCTATATTACTTGATCACTGATATTATGTATTATCTGACGCCTGAAAGACTCAGCAAGTATTACCCATGATATATAGAGATATTCTCTACAGTTTTTATGACAAGATTCGTTCAGTTAATGACTTCCCTTGGTTTGTGTGAATTTGACATAATTCTGGGTATAGACTGGTTAGCAGCACACCGTGCTACGATTGACTGTCATTCCCGTCGTGTTATATTCGGCGATATTCATGCTCCTGAATTTATTTATCATGGTTCCTTACCGGGCAAAATCTCATGGATCGTTTTTCCGCTTTAAAGCACGTACTTACTTCGCATGCTGTGAAGTTTTCTGGCTTACATTCATGACTACGACTTCTGACGTTTCTTCTATCATGATAGCCGTTTGTTCGTATTTCAGGACGTATTTCCAGAAGAACTGTCAGTAATTCCACCTTTCGCGAGGTTGGAGCGTTTAACATTGAGCCTTAATTCCCGGAGCAGAGCCAATCTCAAAGCTCCTTATGCATTGGACCGTTTGAGGTTAAAAAGTGTTGAAGGAATCAGTTACAGGAGTTGTTGGAACGAGGTTGTTATTCGCCGGTAGTGTATCGCCATGGGGTGCTACCTGTTCTGTTTGTCAGAAGAAGGGGACGGTAGCATGAGATTATTGTATCGACTACGTGAATTGTAACAAGATCACATTCGTAATCATTATCCCCTTTCCATAGTACTCGATGATTATTTGTTCATCTTAGGGAGCTAAACACTTTTCCAAGATTGATTTACGATCTGGTTACCATCAGTTACGAGTGAAAGAGCAAAAATAACAAAAACACAATGGTAAGGAAAAGAAGGTATTTCTATGACTGCTTTTGCACAGTTCTGGTCATTATGAATTCGTGGTTATGCCTTTTGGTCTCACGAATGCTCCAGCTGTATTTATGGACTTGATGAACCGAGTTTTTCATGAATTCTTGGACAAGTTCGTCATCGTGTTCATTGATGATATTCTGGTCTTCTCTAAGTCTAAAGAAGAACACGAGGAGCATCTCCGCACTGTTTACAGATTTTATGACAAGAGAATTATATGCAAGTTTTCAAAGTGCGGAATTTTGGTTGAGTAAGGTGGGATTTCTGGGTCACATTGTTTCAGCGAAGGAAATTATATGGATCGGCGAAGGTTGGGCAATCACCAATGGCCCAAGGACCGACGTCTTGTGACCGAAGTACGGAGTTGTCTGGATTTGCAAGTTATTACCGCAGGATTTCATTAGAGGTTTCTCACGATTAGCCTTACCCTTAACCAAGCTTATGCGAAAAGGTGAGAAGTTTGTATGGAATGAAGAGGAGAAAAAGAGCTTTGAAGAGCTTTAAGAACGTTTGGTTTCCTCGCCTATTCCTTACTCTACCATATGGTACAGGTGGATTCAGATTTACAGTGATGCTTCTAAGAAAGCTCTTGGCATATTACCTATTTGGTATGAAAAAAAGAACAAACAATAACAAATAATCTGTTTTTCCTTACTGGATTTTTTTTTAATTTTTTGCTATATTTTATCGTTTGCTGTTAGTCTCTTTTTGTGTACTCATACAGCATGGGAAAGTAATTGCATATGCCTCACGACAACTAAAGCCCTATGAGGTGAACTATCCTACTCATGATCTAGAGTTAGCAGCCGTTGTCTTCGCTCTAAAGATTTGGAGACACTATCTTTATGGCGAATCGTGTGATATTTTTACCGATCATAAGAGTCTTAAATATATCTTCACGCAGCGAGAATTAAATATGAGACAGAGGCGTTGGTTGGAGTTATTGAAGGTTATGACACCAACATTCAGTACCATGGGTAAGCAAATGTGGTGGCTGATGCCTTTAAGTAGGAAGTCGGGTATGTAGCCGGTTATCAAAGTGGAAGAAGGGATTATCTCGTGACCTTGAGCGTTTGGAATACGAGTTATGTGTTGTGGAAGAATGGTTTTTTTCTGGGCTAGGTCTGAGGGTTGAGCCTTACCTAATTCTTCAGATTAAGGCAGCCTCAGAAGGATGACGGTGAAATACTGGGATTATCAGAATTTGATTCAGCAGACAGATGTTTCGTGTTGATGACGATTGACATTTTTATGGCAAGACAGGTACTAAATTATGCGTACCAGGAGATCCTCACTTCGAGAAGCCTTGATGATGAGGCTCATAGTTCTCATTTTCGATTCATCCAGGTTCGGACGAAGTTGTACCACGATCTCAAGCAACATTTTGGGGGAGTGGCTATGTAAGGCGATGTGGCTACGTTTGTGTCAAGTGTTTAAATGTCAGCAGGTTAAGATTAAACAACTACGTGCAATGGATTTAATTGCAATCCGTTAGAGATTCTTGTTTGGAAGTGGGACGAAATATCCATGGATTTTGTTACCGGATTACCACGGACTCAGAGGAAGCACGATGCTATCTGGGTTGTTGTAGATCGCTTGACTAAATCGGCACATTTTCTTCTAATCGTAAGGTATTACCCGTTAGTAAATTAGCAGATGAAAGAAATGGTTCAATCAAAAATTGTTCGATTACACGGTACTCCATCAGCGATCGTGTCAGATAGAGATCCACGTTTCACGTCTCGTTTCTGGAAAGGTTTACAGAACGCTTGGGGAACCAGGCTCAAGTTTAGTACAGCTTTTCATCCTGAGACCGACGGACAGTCGGAGCGTACGATTCAAACATTAGAGGATATGTTACGTTCATGTGCTTTAGAATGGGCAGGAAATTGGGATGACTACTATAGTTTCGTGGAGTTTTGCCTACTAATAAAGTTGGCGATGCGAGCATTAAATGCGCTCTTTCAAAGATGTTGTATGGTGGAAATGGTCGGTGCACATATCCTATTTGTTGGGATCAGGTTGGTGAACGTATTCTTGAGGGTCCGGAGATGATTGAGGTGACTAATGAAAAGGTCGCCGTCGCCAGGGAATAAGCTTTTAGGAAGCTCAGACTGTCAGAAAGAGTTAACGCCGCCAGATCGCAGAGCGTTAGAGTTCAGCCGGTTTCGATGTGAACTTGTTTTCTTGGAAAGTATCACCTACTCGTGGAGTCAGGCGTCTTGGTATCAAGGGCAAGCTTAGTCCTCGTTTCACAAAAAGGACCGTTTGAGATTCTTGATCGCGTTGGTGAGGTTTCCTATCGTTTGGCGTTACCTCCTCAGCTATCTCATGTTCACAATGTGTTTCATGTATCATTACTCAGAGGTTACAAGTATCATCCTCTTCACGTTGTCTCTTATCCATTCGATCAGATCCGTGAGGATGTTTTTACTGGAGAGCCTGAGTCTTTTCTAGACCGTCAGGGACAGAGTCAGAGGGTTACAGACGATCCCTTTTGTCAAAAATCCTTAGAGGTTCATCACGAGCGAGAGAAGCTACTTGGGAGACCGAGGAGTCTGTACGAACTTCTTATCCTCATTTTCTTCCATGATCTGGTATGTTCTTTTCAGTCGTATCATGTTTCTAATTCGAGGACGAATTATTCTTTTAAGAGGGGAAGAGTTGTAAAACCCGCATGAAAAATACCATGAAATTTAAAGTCTAAATAATAATAAAATCTTACAAGTAAACGTAAGAAATAAATACATTACGACAAGCTACATTCAAGAAATTTAAAACTTACGAAAACACGAATACGTGAGAATACGAAAGTTTGTCACGAAAAATAAAAATCATTTCTTTTCTTTTGGGCCCTAGCCGGCGCCCCACTCCACAAGAAAAGAACAAGGGCCAATTCATTTAATTTCATGGCCTAGCCCTAAGTCTAATATCTATTTTCTATGTTTATCAAGTAAACAAAATCATTTCAACAAAAAAAAAATAAGACCCTGTTTCTATAATTTTTGGCTGAGTATCTCCAAGAGGAAGAACAAGGAAGAATTTGATTATTGGTACGTGTTTTATCTATTCTCAATCATTCTCGATTGATCCTCGATCAATCCCCGTAATCGGTATCTCATAAAACTCTCTTTAATTCTTTCTTTTGAATATATTTACGTATGAAAATCCATTGCATGAAATAATAAAAATGACAAGAAGGAATGGTTAATTATAATGATAATGACGTTGCGTGATAAATTGATCAAATGGGTCAAGAAATTAAGGGTGATCGAGTGGGCTTATGGCAAATTAAAGCCAAGCCGAGACCCCTAGGGGCTCTGGCCATATAAATCGTTGTGGTATGGTGTTGTTCGAACTAAGAAATTGGTAACACTAGGGAATGACCGAACTTCCCAAAAGGGAGGTTCGGCTAGGTTTGAGGCCGAATGGAGGGGGGAGACGAGGTGGGGGGGCGCATGGGTTTGTGTCAAAAGGGTTTTGAAACAAGTACAAAAAAAAATGGTTTGGCACATGTTTATTGAGGGTTTTGATCAAGCCGAGACCCTTAAGGGGCTCGGCATATATGGATGTTACTATTGAGGGTGTGTCGAACAAGGGTTCTGTGTAAAAAGGTCTAAAATGGCTCGGCATATATTGTTGTTGAGGACACGTATCAAGCCGAGACCCATTAAGGGCTCGGCATGAGTTGTGTTGTGAAATGGTGTCTAGCCTAGACCCTCTAAAGGGTTCGGCATGTGTATGATGCTAGTAATGGTGTGTCGAGCTAATGGTTTGGTGTCAAGGTTGAACCGAAAGTTTTTATAAAGAGTTGGTTATGTTTTGTGTGTGCATGGTTTTGTGTCGAAAGATTTTGAAAATGAATACTACGATTGTTCGGCCCTTGTTTGATTTAAACTTTAAATCGTGTTAAACTATTTTGTGCATGTTTGCTAATTAAAGGGAAATGGTTTAATGCTTATAAAAATACAAGGGTGGTCGTGTGATTTACTTGTCAAGAATAATTATAGGATAAATATAATAAACCAAGAAAATCAAGTATGATTATTAAAAAAAAAAAAATAAAAAAAAATTATAATTACACTTTAGACCCTTAATTTTAATTAATTATAATTATTACCCTTAAAATCATGAGAATGACATTTATTTCCCTTAACTATAATTAATTATTATGTATACCTAAAGTATAATAAATATCATGATTTATCTAAAATTCTGATAGATTATTATTAACCCAAGATACAGAAATAGAAACCTGCTATTTATGGAAACCTGTTATTTATAGAAACCTGCTATTTATAGAAACCTGCTATTTATGGAAACCTGCTATTTATGGAAACCTGTTATTTATAGAAACCTGCTATTTATAGAAACTTGCTATTTTTGGGAAGTCTATTTTTGGAAAGTCTATTTTTGGAAAGTTTAATTATGGGAACTTATTAAATCAGGAAGTTATCAATTATGGAAAGTTAGTTAAGGAAAGTCTACTTTTGGAAATATTACAATATTAGGAAGCTGCTATTTTTGGAGTACCAAATAAACAAGGAATACTATCATGGAAATATAATATGGATTTGTTAATCAGGGATTCCGTACTAATCAAGGAATCATGCTAATTATAGAAAATTACTAAAAATAGAAAGTTTCTAAAAATGGAAAGTAACATTAATCATGAGCAAGTAACTTATATATGTCTTTACATGTAGAATCGCATAAGCAGGAGTAGCTTCCATCTTCATAATCCATCTTTTCGTTACTGCTGGAATAAGGTAGGATTTTCCGTCCTTTCAAGTAAGGACATTCTTTATTTTCATGATTCATCCCCGAACTTTTATGCTTCCCATTTTTTGTCTTTTGCCATGATCCTTTACATGTTTGATTTCCCAAGAACCTTTTTCTATTGCCGATGCTTATATTATACCGATGAACCATGATTTACATGACTTACCACTAGTCATGGATGGTACTGGGCGTGGGGGGGAACCACCCCCACAATGTTTTGTGGGGGGGAGGCACTGTGTCTCACGACTCTTTCGCGTTGAGAGTGATTTCACGCGGCGTCCCTTTTTCAGTCTACCAGATTATATTTCAGGTTTTGGCACATTATTATTCTGGGGCTCGTTGGGGTGCATCCTAGTTTTACTGTTACACGTTCCATGTGTGATTGGTTGGGTGTGTCTCTACATCCATCACATTAGAGCTGTTCCCTCCACTCATATTCATTATAAGAGGGTCACCCCTCTTTATTACTGTTGAGGAACCCCTCTATTATATGCATGTATTCACGACATTATTATTATGACATGTATGATTATATGAGCTCGTGGGCATTCCTTATTATTTATGTTTATATTATCCATGATATTTCATGACATCTTTACTTCGTATTACCATGCTTTACATGTTTATTTCCTATTATATGAGCATTCTCAGGTTATCCTCATTGACACTCTATGATCTTTCGCCTGCTTTATCTTATTAGCCAGGATTAATACTTATTACTTACTATTTATTATATCCGTTCAGGCTGGCGATATGGCTCAGCCGTAGTCTTTTCTTTTCTTATCACGTCAGGTTTCTAGAGGGAGATTGGATGAGGGAGTGTCTATAGTGCGTAGGAGGTGACCCTTCTTAGCTTACTTTCTTTATATCGCATGCATTTGATGTGCTTTTAATCTTGGACACATGTTTGTCCTTTAGCTTCTTTACGTTATTCATGTTGGATCTTCATATTGGTTGCCGATGTTTGATTCCGGCTTTCCACCTTGTCCTATGTTATTACTTATGACTTTATGCCTTTATTATGCTTTGATATGACACCATGATTATGACGTTTCGTCCTACTCTACGGAGCGGGTTTGGGTCGTTACAATTACACTTTCACGGTTAGGTACTCTGCCTAGAAGGGTTGTAAAACTTCGGTGTTGCAACCCGCCGCATTAGCAACATGTAAAATAACCACTTACAACCACATATAAGACTGTAAACAATATTAGGATGTGCTTATTTTGTGCTGGGCAGAAATACCTTAAAGCATACAGTAAATCATAAATTTGAGGTTCGTGATGTCTTTTGATGTCTCATATGCGATCGCTTTTATATAAACGCTTCTTTTATACGATTTGTGTAATTTTTTGTCATAATTTACGATTTACTGTGTGCTTTAAGTCATTTCTGGCTAGTGCGAAATAAGCGCTTCCTAACATTGTTTACAGTCTTATATGTGGTCGTAAGTGGTTGTTTTATATGGTCCGTATAGTTCAGGGTTATAATTGGTCATGACTACAAAATTTTATATATTAAAGTTATGAATAGGTAAGTCATTTTCAAATAATTTCTATGTTCTAGAAATCCGCCAATAATGGCTAGAAAATCAATTCTTTTTAAAGTTGGCTAGCCGTTTCTACATCGAAGTAATCCTTTGAGTTGTGCATGTTGCAAAACAATAATCAACATTATATAATTCTATAATTTTCAGCCATAATTTACGGTATTTCTGATGTACTGAAAGGTATTTTTGGCCTTGCGAAATTAAACAATTCCCTATGGTATCTTTACGTGTCTCATGTGTGGTCATAAGTAGTTGTTTTATATGTTGCGTATGAGTTAGGGTCATAACTTTTTCCTTTATAAGTGTTGTTGATAACTTTTTCCTTATTTTATGTCTATAACATGTGGTCATGAATACTGATTTCATACACACTATTAATTACAAGAGGATACTTATTTAATCTTTGTTTAACCGTTTAATGTGTTCAAAATATGTTTTTTCCACTGTTGCGTCGTTGTGTTGTTGTACAGTGTGGAATCAAAGAGGTAAATATAGAGACATTCTTATATCCACATTTGTGTGTTTTGTTTTGTGTTTTGGCTTGATGTCTTTCAGTGTGGATTTTGAATATTTTTTAGAGTTTCGAAAATCTGTTTTTATATATGAATTTGTGTTTACAGCTTGTGGTTGGTTGCATCTCTATTGCATGTTTAATTTGTAACGTCGATTCTTTATTTTATGAAAGATTAGTCTTGGTTAAATCAGTTTCATTTGGGCTTGATGGTATGTTGTAAAACGCAATTGTGTTGTGTACCAAATGATGTGTCTGAGCATAGGCGAGGATCTGTATTTATATATAAATGTGTTTATAGCCCGCGGTTGGCTGCTTCTTAATTACAGGTTTAATTTGTAACGATGATTTTTGATTTTATGAAAGATTAGTCTTACTTAAATTAGTTTTATTTGGATTTGATGGTATGTTGTAAAATGCAAGTGTGTTATGTACCATATGATGTGCCTAAGCACTAGTATAAATTTTTCTGCCACTGTTATTAATAAATAGTTTCCTTTCCTATTTAGACTTTCTATGGATGTCAATAGAGGGTCCTAATGTTTGCTTAAGGAGGATGGAAGAAATCGATACAAAGGTTCCATGTGATGGTCGGCGGGTGTCTTCGGTACGAAAGTTTGGGCACATTAAAAGGCATCTTAAAATCACGTAATCCCTAATTTATTTTGTTGGCTTTCTGATCCTATCTGTTAACTCTGGTAATCCGTAAATTAATTTTTTCTGTTATGTTTTGTTAATTTTTTTTTTCTAAAATGTCGCTAAATATGGTTTTCCAACAAAAATGGTTTTGTTTTTGTGCATTTTTTGGTCTAATGTTTATATTTAGCTTATTGATGTCGTTGCCTTAATAGATTAAATATTTTAAAGAAGCATAATGTCTTACTTTGTTTTTCCCGATCTCTTTCCCGTTATAAATATTTAATTATATGGATTTGTTATATACCGCCTTATCTAAACTTTCGGTAACAGTATTCTGAATAATCTGTTATGAATCATGTTGTTGTATGATTGTAGGAAGTAGGTGTTGATTATTTACTTAAAGTTAATTTGATTTCTAAGATCTATAGCGCACCTATACATGAAATTGGTTGTATTACAAGGAAAGTTACACTACATTTTTTTATTATTACATTTTAAGCACCATCTCTTGGCTTTTGATGTAAAAACAAACACTGGTTAATTAAAACGACACATGTGACAAATGACTAAAATATAAGCGACATCATTAAATTAAGCAGTATGTAATCGAAAACCTAACAAACTATAGATCTTGAATCTTAACGATTAAAATATCTCTGCTAACGCTTTTCTAAAGATTTCCACTCATCTTGTTAGGATTTATTGCAAACCGGATAAATTAACTGTTCGTTGAGTCATGTTAGACTCCTTTATGATAAAAAGATAGATACGCAACATTTTAATCTTTGCTCGACACGTCTGTGTAGGCAAATTATAAGAAATTTCTTTAATCTAATCATGAGAATGACTACTGGTGAATCTATTGCACTAGAAATTCAATTTGACCTAACGGTTGAATTTCTTCCAGGTGTGAAGTTCGGGTTCGGTGTATTATCAACCCATATAATATTTGTCGTTCGTGTTTATCTGAATTGAGTATCGAGATGTTGTATTTTCCCGTGTAAAAAATTTTTTGGAAAATTTGACTTTTATTTCTTTTTATACTTTGCTTATATTTATTATTTTTTTGGTATGATTTTGTTAATTTATTGATTAATATACCATACTTTTATAATTTTTTTCTATTTATGTTATCTCATTTTCATTACCACTAGTGTTTGTGTCTGTCATACTCAGTCTCTAATTTGATTAAGTGTTGGCTCTTCTGCATAAAATATGCCTTAGTTATGATAGTTACATCGTATTAGACTTTGTGATGTCTCTTCTATTAAGAGTAACACTCTTAAGCACGTATAGTCTAATAATCTAGACATCAATGCACCTCAACTATGTTGGCTTTAATGTCTTCATGATGGATTACTTTGTTCCCGTGTAATGTAATTTAGATCTTTCATGATCTTGACTGCATTAATGTTATGGCTTAGATATTAAATGCATGTTACACTATAAGGCATTTGTCTTTTTTAGCAATTAGAATATATTATTTCTTGTTTATCTAAATAACACATGTCTAAATGTAAATGATAAATATGTTTTTACATGACGATTACATTTAAATTATCATGGTTTTGTATGCGTCATTTTATATGACGTACATGTTAATTGTACACCTGACATCATATTAGCTTGATATATGACAGGTTAGTTTAAAAAAGCATGAGTCTTACACATTAATCTAGTTGATTATTGTGGTCGGTTGCATGCTTTTGATAATCTTATATGCTATATTATACTGTCTTATGATCTCAGTATATATTTTGTACACACTAGAACCATTTTTTTCTTCGCATCCGTTGTTCACAAAATCTAAAAAGTCAAAAGAGTCATAAAATGGTTCTTATATCTCCTTGGTCTTCACCCACACATTCTCTTAAGATCCTCTCTCCTTTCCAAATAATCCACTATTACATCTAGGGGAAAAGGTTAGTACATAGTCGAAACACTCCTCTTGCAAAGTTAGGTTTTGACAACTTAAACTATTCATCGAAATATTCAAGTTCTTTACTTGCGAATCGTAAAACGTTAAAGGTCATATCGAAAAATTCATATCAAGCCTTTAACAATATATGTGAGAAAATTGCTCTTCCTAAGAGCGTAAAAATTATCATCAAACATTCGTATCGTTGTACAAAGGTCTTACGAGTAAACTACATAGAAGTGATTCGTAGCCTCTTTAATATACCACACCTTAAGACTAGGTACTTTCACTATCGTTATAGTCCTTTCTTTCCTTTAGAATGTCATGATGGTTTATCGTCATGCTCATCTCATACACAATAAGGATCGAACATTATCCATCGATCTTAGGATAGAAAACCCATCAAAATTCGTCTTCATTTCCTTCACCGACCAATGTCCAAAAGGGAAACTATCTTCATCGAAAAAGTTTCAATCGGAAAGACAACTTCGTCTGGCCATCTTCACCAAACCACTCAAACGTGAACCTTTTTAAGTCTAGATCTAGGAATGATAAAACAAATCTCATAAACGTGCCATTCTCATTTTAATAGTGTTGTTACTATTAAATACATTCTGATAAATCTCGACAACTTAATCTTTCATCAAAATGTTTAAGCATTTTTAATTCGCGAAATGAAAATTAAAATGTCACTCATTGTTCATGTCTAAGTCGTTTCACAAGAACCTTAATCACGCCTCTATTATTATATAGATGGTTAACACCTTCCGTCCACATTTCCGCTACACACTTTAGAAAACCTCGTACCTCGTCGTGTGATTGTTCTATGAACATTCGCAACACTCGAGAAGAGCTACATAACTTTGCGGATGAAGTTCATCATATGTTAACCGTCATCCGTCATGACATTGTCATGCTCATCACTTCCATCATTATTTCTCTTCATTTATTCTTTTTATAAATTATGTCCGGATGAGCACGAATTAAATAAAGGAAGTGGAAAACACAACCTGTTTCATATCTTATCCTTTAACCAAAATACTTTCAAGAATCATTACATATGTGATTTCTTATTACTAAGTGAAGAAACTAACAATTGGAAAACCGAGGTTCCTTACCTTACTTACACATTCTCGAGTCATTTATCCTATGTCATCTTCATGCAAGAATGAATTTCACCATGTAGAACCATTCCCAGACTAAGTGAATTTGCGTAATGAAATGCGTTTCAGATCTTCATTTCCCGACTGACTCATATAGCAGTGTGCTGCATATGTTGTTGAAAAGTTAAGGGTTTTCTAATGAAATGCGTCTCATCCTTCATATCCCGACAACTCATATGCATGTGTGCCTTGCTTGTCAAAAATTAAGTAAATTTCGTAATGAAAGCGTTCTAACCTCAATCATTTCTACTTTTTAGTAAGTGAAGAACACAAGGATGGGGGGGGGGGGGGTGGGGGGGGGACATTCATCTTCATGTGTTGTTTGAGTCATCGACAATGTCAAGTCTTTCACTGCTCTTACATCATTTTATATTTCACTTTGTCCGTCAACATTATCAAACTGAAAAAAACACCCATTAAAACCTATTATCAAACTCCTTCTTTCCATTCTACGCTCGTCCTTCTGTGTTTATGTTTCCTCAAACAAATTCATCTTATTATCAACATTTTAGTTGAACCTAAAGTTCTTTCGATAATGTTTATCCGTAAACACCCAAACATGAAAAGCATACATAATGCTTCAACAAAGAAACCTTGAGGATTTTATGAATCTTTAATACAAAACCCTTTGTTATATCAACATCCACATTTCATCTGGTTAGATGCTGTTACCATAAGAACGTGATGATCAAAATATTTATTACTCCTGTATCCAAAGTGACATCTTGGATGAAGTCTTCTCATAAATAATGTGTGTGTCAAATCATATAAAAGAATTATGTTCTCATTTATTAAAGTCGGTATTATGCCAAAGGGTGTTTTGGGGTCAATCTTTAAGCATGTGTCCGGTTGAACCTTTTCATTAGTTCTCTAATATTCTCATGTTTAGATATACGTGTTATGTTAGGTTTAATTTCTATATTTTATAAATGTCTTAGTTTAGTGTGCGATATATCTAAGACATGGATGTCTTGTTCCGCGTTAGTGTATTGCTATATATATTTAGCTACATTGTTGATATATATATATTATATAATTATAGAATTTATATATTATATATATATTACTATATATATATATGTGTGTGTAGTGTGTGTGTGTGTGTGTGTGTGTGTGTGTGTGAGAGTTTTGTGTGTGTGTGTGTGTGTGTGGTTTGTGTGTTGTGTGTGTGTGTTGTGTATGTAGTGTGTGAGTGTGCACTTTTCGACTAATTTTTTTTGTAGCACACTTCGTCGTTGACTCTTTGGTGTCTCAAAAACATTGAGGCGCTTACACTGAGGGCGGAGTTGCAATCGTTATGACATTACACATTTCTTGATATTGTGTATTCCACCCCTACCAATATTGCTTGTTATTATATAAATACATATTGTTGCACGAAACAAATCATCTTATTATCAAAGTTAGATCGACTAAAGTCTTACGATAATGTTATCCTTAAACACCCCCTAACATGATAAAGCACAATAATGTTAACAAAAGAAACCTTCGAGGATTTAGAAAATCTCTCAATAACAATCCTTATGTCTATTCAAATCCAATTTCATCATCTTGGATAGATGAGATACCATAAGGAACGTGTTTGATCAAATACTTAATAATCCTTATCCAAGTGACATCTTGGATAGAACGAAGTTCATTCTCTCATAATAATGAGTGTCAATCAATTAATAAAATAAATGAATTATGTTCTCATTTATTAAAGTCGGTATTATACCAAAGGGTGTTGGTCAAGTCTTAAGCTTGTGTCGGCTGAACCTTATCATTGGATCCTAAACATTCTCATGTCTTAGTATACGTCGTGTGTCTAGGTTTTTATTTTTATTTTTAAAATCTCATAGTTTAGAGTGCATATATCTAAGACATGCATGTCTTGTTCCGCATTAGTGTATTGCTATATATATTTAGCTACCATTGTTAGTATATATATATATATATATGTGTGTGTGTGTGTCTATCATTTGGTGTCGTGTGTGTGTGTGTCGTGTGTTGTGAGTGTGTGTGTGTGTGCACTTTGTCGGCTAATTTTTTTTGTAGCACACATCCGTCTTCTTGGACTCCTTGCGTCTCAACAAAGAGGGCATGACACTGAGGGCGGAGTTGCAACCGTTATGACATATACACATTTCTTGATATGTGTATTCCCACCCTTATAATTATAGCTTCTATATTATACATATTGTTGCACGAAATAAACCTTGATGTAGGTTCGAATTTGAATAAATATTGATTCTATGGATCAGGCTTAGATTGTTCAGTATATACAATGGGATTACAAGTGTAATAGGGTGAAAATGGTGCTTAGAGTAGCAAGACTTCACTTGGGATGATGCAAGCTCGCCTCTTTGGTTTAACAATTGAAGTTTAGTAAAAGTCTCATTTAATGGAATGAATGGCTTGGAGTGTCCACCTTTTTGTTTCGAAAAAAGAGAGGAGAAGAAGTGTAAACAAGTAACTTTGTACCACTTTAATATGTTGTTTATTATAGTTTACATATTTAGTCATCAGTTCAAAAAGGGGTGAGATTGTTGGTAGAAATATTAGATATTTAATTTATACATTCTCATTGTCTTGTTTTGGTGATGACAAACATGTTATTTATAACACATAACGTAAAGTGCTTAAATTACTTGTGATCACAAATCATCAATGCATCCATACGACAATATCTCTAGACGTCTCAAGTCTGCTTCAACAAAGTTTGATACTCACGCACGTTTACTCCTCACCCTAAGATTATGATAAAATAAATGTTTAATTTTCTTTTATGATATGAAGAGTATTTTCTTAGACCTCACACAATTTTTATAAAAATGACACATATATTTTTTATATTCTCCCTGTGTACAAAAATATTTTTAGATTTAAGCCTCTCTCGCGCTGTTATTCGCAAGTATAAATATTTTGAGAATTCTAATTTATTATAGTCGATTGCTAAAAACGGGCTAGAAATGTTTCAGAAAACACCTCTCAGAAAGACAAAAGGGAAGTGATCTCTACGGTTTTGGGCGCCCCCTTAATTATAATGGGCGCCCCCTTATATTTTAAGTGGCCGACACCCTATTTAAGAGGATCGCCAAGACAAAAAATCCAGCTCAGTGGCCTATAAATATATGGTTAATTCCCATGATTTTCTAACATTATTGCACCACACTTTCTTTCTGTTCTAAATCAGTTTATACTTCTCCTTTCAATCCTTTGATCATTTTAATCTTAAGCATTTTGTTTCCATGTGATTCAAGCTTATTCCTCTAAGTGCAGAAACGAGAAGAAACTTTCGTTATCATTAAGATACGAAAGTTTGGTAGGTAGGTAGTGCATTCGTGACATGTCTTACATTCACAATGTATAGATCGAGTCTATGTATTCCAAACTTGTGTAATAGTTAGATCGTGATAATCATGGTATGTATAGTTGTTAGATCCATGTGATCCATAGGAAGTAGTGTTTAGATGGTTCTGTAGTGATCACAAGTAGTGTCTAGTTTGAAGTGAATAGTGAATTGTAAAGTATAGAAAAAGTTGTAAAGGGTAAAGAAGTCATGAAGTTGAGGGAAGTTGTAGGTGTGAAAGAAGTTATCGAAAGTGAAGCTAAGTTAGTGATCGTTGTTGAAGTAGTGCGGTTAGCATACAAGCGTTGTGAATAGATTGGTTTAGCTATGATTAGAACTTGACATTTGGCTTAGTGTCGGGAAAAATTCGGTGTAAGCATTAGTCGTGTACTCCGCCTATAAGGGAGCTTGTTGACTCGTGAAGTATAACTCTCGTGTTGGGTCCACGGGGAGTGGAAGTAGGGCAAAGAGGTGTTTGTAACACCCCCAAATGAGTCGCCGCGGAATTAAGGATCCCGGGGCATGTTACTTCAAGATTCAAAAGCAAGATCTATATAAGAACGCCACAAAAGTCGCTTTTAACTGTTACATTGGATTTAAATAAAAGATATTTTACAAAAGCTTATAGCTTTTAATTGTCTTTGTTTCATATTACAATAGGACAACATATATTTCCAAAAACATGATACACATAAGTCTTTAACTGTACAATCCAAAACATATCCAATGCATCCAAGCCTCACGTGCCTAATGACCTCTGAAAACATTGCTTAAAATCGTCAACCAAATTGTTGGGTGATCAATAATAGGTTAAAGTATTTAAATTATGCTGGACGTCAAGACTTCACTGTGATGTTTACAACAATATTGCCAACAATCTCAAAACCAGAGGATTGTTGTATGCCTAAAGCTCATGGACACGAAAGCTTAACTATATTTGCTATTATAGCAGTTATTTATGACCCGTACAGATGTTTTGTAACCCGCAACATCCCAAGGTCCGACATGGTAAGACGTTCGTCCTAGTGATAGTAATACCCAGAAACGGGGGGGTTAATCCCAATAGATCTATTTTTAACATTCATGCCGCTCATCATAATGTTAATTCACAAATGTAACATCTGATGCAATTTAACAGTTCTATGAATAATGGGCTCAGGAGATTTGTCTGTACTTATGTGCATAGTTAACGATAATCGCAATAGTACTTTCAAGTACTTGAATCAATTTATAAAACAAGCTGTTCATCACCCCAAATAATAATAATTCAGTAAAGTGCTGTAAAAAGGTGGGTATGAAATCACCTTTGTAGTACAGTAGTCAATTTATCTCAGCTATAAAGTCACACAAGACGTAAAATTGATAATCTATTTAAGTTTAAGGCTGTAATAAGTACTGTGTACTTTAATTAACATCGAATTCAATCTTATAGTTGTTACATCATACTATAGTTTGGGCTATCTAAATAAAGAGGGGTATGACACCTGACGTTGCGATGTAGTTTGGGACACTTTAAATCGTAAATTTTTTTCCAACAACTCATCGATACGCCATCCGAGAGGCATCATTATGAAACTCTCCTAGTACCTTAGTTTTGAATAATCCCTCAATATTTCTATATAGCTATAATCACCGCGACTAATCGTTTTAGTTTAAAATAATATTTATTAAGTGAAAACAGTTTATAAATATACTTTTCGTTTTAAAAATGGAACTAACTTGGTCGTTTTTAAACCCCGTTGCTCGTGTTTCTTACGTCCCACGTTCTTCGTAGTATATGACGTACGCGATCAAAAATAATACATTTTAAAGTGTTAAAAATTTGTGTATTGTATAGTAAAATTATCTGTTACATGACAGCTCATTTGTCGTTTTTAGGGTTTTAATTAGCGGTTAAACTTGTATTCGCGATAATCATATTCGTTTTACTCAGTTTAGTGTAATCCTTCGAGTACGTTCACGTTATTAAAAGATTTTATAATATCTTCACAAATCTTATCACTGTTGAATAGTGATTTTTATGTTTCATAGTTTATAAATTACTTTTTATAACTTTAATTATCAAAAAAACCGTCGTAGTTATTCGTGTTATAGTGTCCGTTTTGTGACGATTCTTGCTAGTGTTACGATCTGTAAATCAAAAGTTATACATTCTTTTAGCTGTTTTTGAAACTCAAAAGTTGCTGTATATGAATAGTTACCTTTTTATAAAAATAGTGTTTATTAATGTGTTTTTTAGTCGTAAATCCGTTTTACGTATCCTTTTTCGTGTTGTAGATCGGCTTTTTCAAGTATTCTGTATCATGTATTGGAATCGTCATGAGTCGTATTATTTTTTATAATTAATTTCATAACCTACTGGCAAATTCGATTTGGGACTGCCCCTATGTAATTTCCTGTTTGTTTCTTTATAAAACCTGTTTTATGTTTACTTATTTCACTTAGATTAATATTATTTTGATCTATTTCATTATTAGTTAAGATAAGTTTACTATAAAACTCTTAAAAATACATTTCGACACTTGTTGGTACTTATAAAACATAAGTTCTATATCATCCCTTAGTCCATATAATCTTCAGGTAAACAAGTTCAAACCCTTTTACTTTCTTATTTTCACAGTTGATGTTTAAGAACATTATTAAATACCCTAATTGAACATAAACATGGTTAATACTGAATCCATAAAGTTAATACTTTTATCTATACTTTTCAATGATATATAGGACCATATGACATAGACATAGTGTTAAATTGAATAAACTCAATAAAAATTGTTTATAACATGTTTAAAAGTCATTAGTGGTGATTATGGCTATATTTAAAAGTAATCATAAAATCATAAGAAAGAAAAGTATGAAGGATTTAAGAAAAACCTTAGTGATGATGTTAGGAGATGTGAAATGGAGTTATAAACCCTGTGTTTAGATTCAAAATAAAGCTTCTATGCTTATAACCAAGATCAGGTTTTCAAAACCCTAATATTTCCTTTTTCTTTCTTATTACTTGAAAAAATGATGATCCAATTGCCTTCCCAACACCTTAGAGTACCTTAAGTATGTTGTGTAAAGGGTTGTCATGATTTTACAAAATCTAAGTAGATTGGTTTTTTATGGCCAATTGTTGGACGTCGGGATTTAGAGAAGAATAAGATACGAGAACAAAATGGAAGTTTTTATGTTACAGTATAGAAGTGTTTAAACAATAGCCATGCATGCGGCCTTATTTATATAGCATAAATATCTTTTGCTAACTTAAACCCTATGTTACTTTCTAACCACTAGTTAAGTTTAAGGCATGGACAAGTGGAAAATGTGTATTAAGACTTACTGTAGTAATATCTAGATATTATTTACTAAGTGATGACTTTGTTCAATCCTCAAATGGTAAGGAGTTTTTGGTTTTGGGCTTGGACTTATGATTTGGTTAAGGGTTTTTCGGGTAAGGTTTTAAGGTTTTAGGCCCCTTAGACTTAAGGGACTAAACTTGAGGGACTAGTATTGTAACTTTTGGATTTTGCCATTTTGTGGTTTGACTTTGGTTGACCAATAGTTGACTGAGAGTTGACCACTGTTGACTTTTTGTCCTTGGCTTTGATTAATCCCAGCTTCTTTTGTGCTCTTTCGTTTCTTATGTCCGTGTTTGTCCGGTTTTGACGGTTTTCTTGTGATTTTTGTCTTATCCGTACCTGCATACACAAAACACAAAAACAAGCATATCTTTGCCGTTTTTAGTATGTTTTTGGTCATTTAGGGCCATTTTTGGTGTTCATGGATATGTGTATTTTACACCTATCATAACCCTTATTAGATATTGTAAGGATTCAGCCTTATCCGTTTCCAAATGTTTACCTAAATTCCATAAAAATATGAGCGTGCCGGTTTTGTTGTAGACTTTAGAACTGGGCTTGGTATATCTATTCGAGACCACATTAATGAGTACTATGGATTTAGATGGAGTAACTTGTTTAAATTGGTAAATTTCTAGGATTACACCCAAAAAGCCTATATATGTTGTTTTATTAACTAACTACACTGGTTAGTTAACCCTTATATAAACCCTTTGTTTACTCTCATTTTAAGAGTAAGATACCCCTAGAAAAACCAATAGAGCCAATCCTTTAGGATAAACACCAACTATTTGTTTCGTTACACCTTAGCCTATCCTGTTAGATTAAGTCCATTTATTAGTTGCTAGTTGCTTAAAGTGTAAAGTATGTATTTCCTGTGTCTTGTGTCATGTTCTATCTCTGGTACGGTTGGGAAGAAATTTGCACGTTGCAAATGGGAATGTAAAAAGTAGTCAAAACTCATGTATTTTTACTACCATCATAATTGTTGGTACGTCTAAAAAATGAAGAATTATCGAAGAAATTATCCGAAGTTATTATGATCGTGAAGATGGTGAAATTACACCGAGATTCGTAGTATTGTATTGTAAAAAAATTAAAAAAATAGAAAATTGCAACAAAAAAGAGGAGGATAGTCTGAAGATAGTCGGTTCGTTAAAGCTTAAACCGATGCTATTATTTGAAGGATCAATTATTCGTTGATACTTGGTTATAAATCAACGATGTAGAGTTTTGTATAAAGTGGTAGATATCGCCACTTGTCTTTATAAAAGTATGTATACTATGGGATGATTGGGAGTTGACCGTTACGAGAACGCCAACTTAGGTTGTTGTTTTTGATCTATGATCTAGACTTGTGCATATAGTTGTGTCTTTATCATGGTAACAGTCGGGAAAAGTATCTAGCAACTTGTGCCTTATTTGTTTGGACTTAATCTATTTGTTTTGTAATTTTTATTTAACAACAATTATTTCCTTTTCCTAATCCATATCCTTAGGTCTTACTCGAATGAGGATGTGAGCAATCACATGTGTCTATCCCGTCGTTATGGCCATGTATGTGTGGTTTTGTCCATCTTGTTGGTTTATTACTTTTGGAGAAAAGATTAGAAGATCCATACCCTATATCACTACTAGTCCTACTCTTTAGCTTATTTGAGTTAAGGTTTGAATGCAGTCATATGTGTCTATCCCATCGTTATGTGTTGGGATTAAAAGCTTCTTGATGCTGTTTAGAGTTAATACTATTCTTGTTAAAGATAATGCTGCTCAAAGGAATTAATACTGCTAAGTTAGTGCTGCTGGTACAAAAGTTACTACTGTTGGTGATCAAAGTTAATGCTGCTGAAGGAATACAACTGCTAAAAAGATAAAGATTGCTCAGAAAGGATAAAGATTGTTTATATGATATGTATGAGATATTTTTGTAAAAGATACGTATAAGGTATCTGTTTAGAAGATCATGATAACTTAGGAAAATATGGTAAGCCGGTTAGGACTCCTTGGTGTATAAAAGGAGGTCCTAGGG
>BQNB010025633.1:0-26440 GCA_026074375.1 Tanacetum coccineum | reverse complement strand
ATGAAATTTAAAATCTAAAAATGATGAAAAATATTTTAAACTTTGTAAACCTAAAACTATTTATTCTAAATCTAAAAACATTTTTTTTGTAATTTTCTGAATTAATTTACTATTTTTAAATGATTTTCTAAAATTATAAACATCGAAAAATAAAGAAAAATAACAAATAAATGAGGAAAAATATAAAAAAATGCAGGAAAGTCCTAAATGTTGTAAGGATCCTAGGGAAAATAAGCTGGTTAAGCCAGCTTATGAATAAGCCCTAAAAAAGGCTAAAAATAAGCTGTGAAGTGCCTTATGACAAAAGAGATGAAAGTTTGTATAAATAAATTGATGTTGCCTAGTATCTAACGGAAAATTCCAAAGGCGCTAATGTGTGTTGCAAAAACGTTTAGTGATAAGGGTAGAGGTCCCGGGTTCGAGTCTTGCTCACCTGGGACTTCCCCTAATCCCAAACGTTTTTGTTTTCTATTTTTTTACAACTTTTTAGAAAAGCAACAAATAAGCAATTTTTATAAAATCACCTTTTTTATAACCCATAAATAAGCACCAGAATAAGCCAAAATTGTGACAGAATAAGCTTTTCTAAACTAAGCCTTAAAATGACTAACTGTTTGCAATTTTAAGCACTAATAAGCAAATGAAAACTCAAAATAAGCTAAGACAGATAAAAGGGCATATCTAAAAAGCACTTAAGAACAAAAATAAGCAACTACAATAAGCTAGAATGGCAGTTTAATCAAAAAGCTATAAAACTTAAAAATTTTAAGCTAAAATGCAAATAAGCTTAAATAAGCTCTAAACTGAAAGAAATAAGCTAAATTGGGCTTAAACTAACCTAATAAGCTAAACTAAACCTAGAATAAGCAAAAGCAATAAGCTAATAAGCCTAAATAAGCAAATAGCTTTTTGGCCAAAACTGATAAGCAAAAAGGCCAAAAGGGACTTTTCTAGCTTAAAAATAAGCTAGCAAAAGGATCCTTATGGCTTAGTGGCTTATACCACTAAAAAGATTGGCCAAAAAGCTACAATAAGCAACAATGAAAAAGCAGTTTGAAATTCAGATAAGCACTTAAAAAGCTTCATGAAAAAGGCATCTCACACAGATTCAACACTTAGACAAATTTTTGCAACTTTTGTAATCTTAACAAAACACCAATTTTGAGCTTAAAAATAAGCAAACAAACAGATCCTTATGACTATATAACCTACAAACAGATTAAATTTAGACCTCAAAGAACAAGAATCAACAATCAAAAAGCATTTTGAAATTCACAATAAGCCACAACAAGCATTTGAAAAAGCAATTTCTCAAATTTTTTAAACACTTAGCACTTTTGACAGTTTTGGCAAAAACACAAAAATGACAATGCAGGCTATAGAGCTTTGTTTCTAACCTCTTTTAACACATGCATAAACACAAAAACATCACAAAATCTCAATAAGCAAAAGCACAATCAGATAAGCCAATAAAATAAGCTTTAAGCTAACAGTTTCAAATCCAAACTCTTAAAGCCTTGAAAATGAGATTTAATACTTAAACACTTAAATAAACTGAATTTTTGGACTACTTTATGCTAAACTAAATTGACTCAAGTGTCAAAATGCAATTTTGACCGAATTCGACCCAATAAAATAGTTAAACCAAACACCCCTTTAACTTTTTAAAACACTTTTTAAAGCTGTTATTAAAATTGATATAAGCAAACTTAATGCGAAACAGAAACAAGCAAGTAAAGTTAAGGCAATATTAAGCATAAATGAACAGAATAAAGCACTTAATCAAGCTATTGAGTAATAAGCAAATTAAAGGTAGATAAGGACATTTTAACTCAAACAAAACTTAAATAAAAGGATAAAAGCCAACAATAAATGACAAAATAAAGCATAGATAACATAAATAAGCAACAAAAAGCATAAATAAGCAAGAAATAAGCAGTGCTACAGTGTAATAAGCCAAGACTTAGAAAGAAAGAACTTACAAAACCCTTGCTTAAACAGGGCAAACAAATGCTTTTAAGAGCTTATCTACAAGCTCTAGCTTATCAAAGATAAGCCAGTAGTGTCCATAAGCCATCCAAATCTGGCTTATCATCCATTAAGCTATGGTATTTAAGGGTGATATTTTTTTGTTTTTGTAAAATTTTCTTAAATACCTTATATATAAATGAAAACAGTTTAACAATATGCTTAAATAAGGTCTTTTATAAGCTTAAGAAAGATTCTTGATAACTTTTTAAACACAAATGAGTAAAACGGGTTTTAAGATAAAACTTTAAATTTTATTAATTCATAAAGAAAACATTACAATATTAAAAGGTTACACTAGAAATAAGCTGAAAATTACAACTAGGTGAAAAACACTTAAGAAAAACTAACGGCCCTCAAGGGCTTATAAGTGAGCTCTATTTATACTAATCAAAAGAAGATTTTAGGAGTGTGCTTTCTTTGTGAGAGCTCTTGCAGGTATGTTTGTTGTGTGAGAGCCTTCAAAGACTTATCTTGGCCATTGAATTTGAGTAGTGTCCAAGTTATGTCATCATAGCCCTTGATCTTTTGTCTTGTTCTCTTGACGAATGAGGTTGCAAGGGATTGCCAAGGTGGCAATTGGGAGGGATAAGGTTGGTCGACAAAGGGGAGAAGAAAGGGGAACAGTGTTGGTTTGTTATTTTGGCGGGTAGTGGAAACAGGACAACTGAAAGAGATGTACTGTTGTTCCCGCTATTTTTGAAAGATTGGAAAGTTGGCAGGACAAGCCCCTCAAGATGTATAAGTGCATTGCATCCATTGTCCTTAAGTCTTGCAAATTTGGTCCTTGGAGTTATATTTGTGTTTGCATCGTTAGTCCTTAAAGGACTAACGGGGTAAGGTTTAAAAGAGTTTTGGTGTTGACGAGAGTTATAAGGGTGATGGGTTTGGGCTTTTTGTTTGGGCCGAGGGTTATAAGAAAGTGGTGTTGGGCTTTTTATTGGTTTTAGGTGTATAAAGTATAAGTGAATTATAAGTGGGCTGACCCGGGCCCATTAGGTGGGTACGGGTGGGCCTACTTTTGGCAATTTAGGTTTTCGGGTTCGGTTTTCGATGCTCTTTCTAATGCCACTTCCCGGGGTTGACTTTGACTTTGTCTTTTTGACTTCTCACGGTCTTTCCATTCTCGTGCTTGGTTTTGTCGTTTTGGCTTCGATTTTGTCCTTTTCTTGGATATCCGTTTCCTGCACAATACAAATGACAAAATCTTACAAATTAAAATTTGTATTTTTGTAGTTTTTTAGTCATTAAGTCCGTTTTAGTGGTCAAAGGTATGTGTAATTAAACACATACCAATTAACCTAATACTGGATTCAAACCATCATGGAAGGAGGAAAAGAAGGATGCTGAAGATCCAGGGAATGAAGATGGTAACCCAAGTGAAGAGGGTGAAAGATTTGATCAAGATAAGGATGCTAATGTCAACAGCACTAAAAACATTAATACTGTTAGTCCAACTGTTAATGTTGCTAGCATAGAGAATAATGCTATTGTTAAGAATATAGTCTATGGATGTGTTGATGATCCAAATATGCTTGATTTGGAAGAAATTGGCAGATTTAGTGATGCTAAAAATGATGATTCAGGGGCTGACATAAACAATTTAGATACATATTTCCAAGTCAGTCCTATTCCAACTACAAGAATACACAAAGATCATCCAGTTGAACAAATTATTGGAGACTTAAATTCAGCACCTCAAACAAGAAGAATGACAAAGAATTTGAAAGAACATGGTTTGTTTAGTATAGTTCAGCAAAGAACAAACAATAAAAACTTTTAAAATTGCTAGTTTGCTTGCTTTTTATCACAAAAAGAACCCAAAAGATAATTCATGCTTTAAAGGACCCAAGCTGGATAGAGGCTATGCAAGAAGAGCTTTTACAATTCAAGTTACAAGAAGTTTGGACTTTGGTGGATTTACCAAATGGAAAAAGGGCCATTGGCAATAAATGGGACTTTCAGGAATAAAAAGGATGAAAGAGGAATTGTGATTAAAAATAAAGCAAGATTGGTTGCACAAGGGTATACACAAGAAGAGGAATCTGATTTAGATTAGTTTTTGATCTTGTTGCCAATAATTGATGCAATGAGGCTATTATTAGCATATGCCCTTATTTAAAACTTTGTGGTGTATCAAGATGGATTTCAAGAGTGCTTTTTCTTTATGTAAGATTAAAGAGGTAAGTCTATGTTTGGCAACCACCAGGATTTGGAAGATCCAGACTTCCCTGGACAGAGTATAAAAAGTAGAAAAAGGCACTATATGGTTTGCAATAAGCTCCCCAGAGTTGGTTGAAACCTTCATCCATTACTTGTTGGACAAGGGTTTCAGAGAGGAAGATAGACAAGACTTTGTTACTGAAGGACAAAATGTAATATTTCTATTAGTTAAGTATATGTAGATGATATATGTTTTAAGTCATTCAAAGAAGTCATTATGCTACAAAGGTTTGAGAAGACGATTGCATAAGAAGTTTTCAAATGAGTATATAAGGGGGACATCATATTCTTCTTAGGGACTGCAAGTGAAGCAGAACGAAGATTGGATTTTTATAAGCCAAGACAAGGATATGTGACTAAGATTTGAGAATTTGGCATTAGTGATGTCAAAAACAGAAAGCACAACCATGGAAACCCATCTGTCTTTGCTCAAGGTTGAAGATGGTGAAAAGGAAATCGGATGCATTCATTTATATAGATCATTGATTGTTCATTGATGTATATTACTTCTTCAAGACTTGATTTATGTTTGTAGTGTGTGCCCTGTAAACAGATAACCAAGTCAACCCAAAAAGTATCACATATTCATGCTTGAAAGAATTTTTAGATACTTAAAAGGTAAACCTAATTAGGCCTTTGGTTTCAATAATATTCACCTTTTGAATTTAGTAGCATACACTGACAAGTGATATTGAAGGAGCCAAGCTTAGATATGGAGCCACAAAACAGGGGAAGGTTGTCAATTCCTAGGGTGTAGATTGATCTCATGGCAATGCAAGAAGCAGACTGTGGTTGCTAATTTCACAACTGAAGCTGAGTATATAGCTGCTTCCAATTGCTGTGGACAGGTTCTTTGGATCCAAAATCAATTGCTGGATTATGGATATAACTTTATGCAGACTAAGATTCATATTGATAATGAGACTACTATTTGCATAGTGAAGAACCCTATTTTTCACTCAAAGATAAAGAACATTGAGATTAGGCATCACTTTATCAAAGATTCCAATGAGAAGAAGCTTATTCAGATGATCAAGATTCATACTGACCAGAATGTTGCGGATTTACTTACAAAAGCATTTTATGTAAGTAGATTTCAATATCTGATTGCTAGTATTGGAATGCTTAACCTCTGAAGTCTTGATCAAGGGAAGGATGTTTGGAATAGAATGGAAAAGTTGCTAACTTAGAAGTTTCTGTTGTTAAGTATAATTAGTGCTGCTAGTTATACTTAATACTGCTAATTAATAGTGTTATTTATACTTAATACTGTTAGGTATACTTAATACTGTGAGAATTAAGAGAGTTAGTGAGTTGAAAAACAGAAAGAGAGATGTGTGAAATAAAAACAGACATAGTGATTTAGTGAGTAAAAGAATTAAGAGAATTGGTGAGAATAAAAACAAAAAAAGAATTGTGTGAAATAAAAACAGACATAGTGATTTGGTGAGCTAAAAGAATTGAGAGAAATCAAAAACAGACAGAGAGAAATGTGAGCAAAAAGAATTGAGAGAAAGCAAAAACAGACAGAGAGAAATGTAAGCAAAAAGAATTGAGAGAAAGAAAAAACAGACAGAGAGAAATGTAAGCAAAAAGAATTGAGAGAAAGCAAAAACAGACAGAGAGAATGTTGAGCAAAAAGAATTAAGAGAAATCAAAAACAGGTAGAGAGTTTTTGTAAGTCAAACAGGTTACATTGATGATGGAAAAGCTATTCAGAATGGAATTGAAGTTAATGCTATTATTTAACAACCTGAGTATTTCGACACGTATGACGATCCCGTATCCGACGTCCTGGATATTATTTTATTAGTTCATATGAACGAACGTCGACATTTAAAATTTTATTTGTCCATTTATTATTACATTATTCTCATTATAAATTTATTTTTCAAAGATATTTTTAATCAATATTTTATTATTTATTTTACTTTTGGGTAAAACTCATTTTTACAATTAACCGAATAGGCTGTCTCGCGTTCTTAATAAAACATTTATTAAACGTGAACCTTACTTTAGACTAAATATTAGTCTATGTGCTCTATATATTTTTATTATTATTTCAGAAAAGTATCCCACACGTTATATTTTTATTTTTATCATGTACATTTATTCTTCGTGGTTCCGCCTTAACTCTCGAAATATTTTTCGCTAGTATCCGTTTGCCTCAAAACTACCCACCTATTTTAAAATTTATATAAAATTTATCAATAATATTCCCTAAAAAAAACACCACATCATGGACGATCTAGAAGTTTGCATAGTCAAACCATGCTTGGATGATTCTCCTAACACTTGAACAAGTGTTCACAAGACTTTCTGGCACTTCTTCGCCTGTTTTATTTTTACCTCAAAACCTGTAACAACATATTCTATCTACCATAATTGATAAAATTTTATCCATCTCTCTTATTCTCTCCAAATCAGCCGTATACACCAACACCTAAACAACAATTTCATTCAAATTTGCACTAGTAATATAGTATCACTTTTCTTATAGTTTAACAAAAAAAATAATTACCATCTCTTGCTCTCTCTCTAACTTGGCCGATTACACCAAGGCTCAAAAACACAAACCCCTTAAAATTTTCTATAGCAACCTCTTAATATTCTTATGTAGTCTTCATTCTTGTATTGTAAGCCCCATTTGAAGATCAAGAAACACACCATTTGGGAACTAGAGGCTGCCGCCACACCACACCAATGCCATCAAAACACATCGACTCCACCTCGTGTCGCCCATCTCTACCGAGCACCACCTTAGTCCTTCTACCCCGTCACCATTCAAACCCTCATCACACGCAGCCGCCAATTCATCTTCCATCATCACAAACTCCGCTATCATCCCAGACACACCCATCGTCGTCCAACTCCACGGCACAGCAAGCCGCATTGATCCATCAACCACACCTCTATTTCAAACCTTCATATTCCGAGTTAGATGATTTCATCTTTTGTTAAAATTTAATAATTTATTAGAGTGGTATTGATTTATTTATGTTAGTTTTTCTTTTTTTTAGTTGATTTGTTCTAGTTGGTGTTCGTTTCGCCACCGAAAACACCACAAAGTGGTGTTCGGTTTGGACCGTAGCCACCACAGCCGCACCCACTGCATGGTGTCGGGCTCGTGGTTACTTTGTCTTTCTTTCTTGATATATCTCGTTTTGCTATTTCGTTGGTTAGCACGACTGAAAAAATCACGCCCCAAAAAGGAGAGTGTTCGCTTACTGAGTTACTACAGCCCCAAAAAGGGGTGTTAGCTGTTGCGTTTTACAGCCCAAAAAGGGCGTTCATTTCTGCGTTTTATAGACCCGAATAGGTGCTTGTTTCTGCATTTAACTGTAGCCAACGTAGGCGTTTGGATTTGCGTTTTATAGCCCAGTTGGGGCGTGGTTGGCAGCAGTTAGGGCGCGTTTGGTTTAAATGCTGCACCACTAGGGTGCGTTTGGATTAACAAAACCCCAAACAGGGAGTGAGGGGGGTTTGGTTTCATGGACAGACCATAAGGGGGCGTTTTGTTTGGCATGACAGCAGCCCATAAATGGGGGTGTGCTTGGTTTTCTACTCATTTTGTTATATGTTTGACCTCGTACTTATAAAGTACTATATTATAACACGCGCGCAATTGTGTAACTTGAAAATTGATTGATTAAAAGTGAAAAAAAAAAACGTTGAATTTATATATATACATATGGGAAATGTTGTATAAATGGCACGATCATGTCGAAATTTCTAAAAATGTATATACTTAATAAAACCCTAATAAGTTTCTATTATATTTAAAACCCGATAAAAGAGCGAGGGTATAAAGTCTTTATATTTATTTAAATTTGTTATTATACAAATAACACGAGTATATTAATGATTCGAAAACTATTTTTTTACAACGGGACAATTTTTTTAATTAAAATCTCTGTCAAGAAAACGAAATACTACATATTAAAGTATTATTTTATAAGTCCCGACTAAAGGACAATAATAACTATTGTAAAAACTTTTAAAATGTCATTCTAAAGACTTTAAAACGTGTAATTACTTTTAAGCAATAACTTTTTATTTATTTCATTTGGTGACTTTCGAACACGTGTCGAATTACGTTGTTTTAATTATTTTTCTCACTCCGCTTATATAATACTTTTCGTATATAAAATAAACGCCGCGCATCATATACTTGTCGTATTTTTCATATGGGATATATATTAAGTATATACATTACGTACTTTAACTTGTTCTCCGACTTCTTTTATTTACATTTTAATGTATAATAACCGCCACGTATTATACATTTACTTATCTTTTCTATGCAATATATCCGGGATATATAAATGATTTGCTTTTTCCTTTCGATTTTGTTTATTTAACCAACCATCCAAACTTTTCACGATTGAAATCTAAATCTTTAATCAAAGTGTCGTGTACGATGTAATCACTCCATCGGGAAAACCCCAAACTTATACCTCACCTAATGAATGGAGCTTTACCGTAGGGATTATGGCAACTTCGCGATCGTGACAAGATATTCGTTGACGCCACGTGGTTATTAGATTATTCGATTATTGCTTACGAGCAAGGTGAGTTCATAGCCTCGCATTTAATTCTTTTATATTTTTAAAACCCGCGAGGGAGATACATGCTTGTTTTAGAAAATCGAACACAGGTGATTTTATTATGTGAACGTTGCTATGAGTGTATTGTTGTGTGGGCACTTTCTTCTATGAACGTCATCACCGCGAACCCGGTTGAACGCTTTTGATGCAATAAATAATAGATTATTTGGCCTAACGAACCTGTCTGGCGTTTGTGTTCCTTGCGAGGGCCATTGGGGACACATATTGTATTTAGTTTTTGGGAGTGTGTAGCACTATCACCTCCAGGGTTGGGCACATGGTTAAGGTTCGGTTCGTGGCTCTAGCATCGTTGTGATTGTTCTATGAACTAAATGTTTTGCTATGCTTGTGTTCAAAATGATTGTTTATAAACCCTATGAATTCACTCAACGTTTTCGTTGACTTTTTAGCATGTTTATCTCAGGTATATGCTTGCTAGCTTGGATGGGATGGAAGGCGGATATCGAAGGACGTGGACTTGGTGAACTTTGCACATATGATAAAATGTTTTCTTTTAAAAGAAACTTAAACATGTTGTGGATTATTTGAAATGAGTTTTTATAAAGTTATTGGGACCTTATAACTCTGATCTTTTTAATAAAAATTGAATGTAGTTTACCGTGACTCGTGAGCTTATATTATGAAGTAGCACCCCAATGTTGTATTCTGCTGCGTTGTAAATTTGGGGGTGTCACAGATTGGTATCAGAGCACGAGTCATAGCGAACTAGGTCGTTTTTTTCAATCTGGACTTATGCTCTTTTTGAAAAAATTTCACGAGTGTTCACCGATATCCGATATCCGCGTCGACCAAATCCTTCCCGATCCTTATGCTGCTTATTGATATGCATCATGTTTGTTATTACTTTATACCAAGCGTGCGGTTATTAAAAAAGTAATTTATATATGTTGTGTGTATATATAACGATTTCGTCTCTACGTCGGACCGCTATGTATACATATGCCTTTCGATTATTGTTACACGCTTACATTCGAGTTGTACTATTGATACTATGTAATGGGGTCACCATTATGTTACTGGTTGATTAAAATTTCGTATAGGTGCAACTTTATCTATATATTATACTATATTTATATTTATATTTTATATACTATATATACTATAAATATATACACATTTGCTAATATTATATTGATTTGAGGCTTGGTTATATTTTTGTTGTGTTTCGAGAGCCGCCAATAAAGAATCAAAATAGCTAAGGAACAAAGGAACAAGGCGAAACTATTTCTTCTTCAATCTTGCTTGGTATATCATGGTGAGTAAATCCTATTACTAGTATGATCTATGTTTTCGCGATTTAATTCTGTTTATTGTTTTAAGGCTTGGTGATGAAATCAGTCCGAGGAACTTGCGTCAGATTAGATTAAATGTGTTATAGAAAGAAAAAAAAAATAAAAAAAATTAAACGATTTCATATGTTGTATATGTACGTTTTAAAATTGATATGAATTGATTTTTGGATCAAATAATTAAAAAATTTACCTTTTTGGCGCGTTTTGTAACACTGCGGCTTTGAGCAGAAAAATTTGTTTAACCCGTATTTCAGGATACGATATTTTGTAAAAGCTTATATTTATTTAAAAATAAGATCAAAGTTTATTTTTGCAAACGTTTTGATATAAAATAAAGCTCTTAACTCATTGCTAAGAAGATTCTGAAAACAAATCGGAATATACACTTAGTGAAAAATACTCACACGTGGAAAATAATTAATTTAAATAGCTGATTATAATTTTTAAAGAGCAATATCGGAGCCCCTTTCGAAACAGTTTTAGCCTTCCGGCAAACAAGAAAGTGTTCGGACCATGTATTTTACTTTCAACGACGAGGCTATGTTAAGTTTAAATCGCTTGATAGCGGGTCAACTGAAAGTCAAATTTCTACATTTCCTTAAATATTAAATAAGTTTCAGCAAGAATTTTGTAAGAGCATTCTTGGGTAATCTTTCGTCGAGATTCAAATTCTCGACTAAACTAAAAAAGTTGTTCGAAACAAGGTTTTGCATGGAAATCTATTTAGTGTCCGAGTCATGGAAAATTGAATATAACGGGGCGGCAGTTTTGAGGGAGAAAACCATTCATAAAGACTTACTAAAAAGTCAACACGTTGATTTTAATGTCAATTGTGCTAATTTTGATCTTGATGAGATAATTAATAAAAATAATAAACTCTCATTATTTTACTATATACGTTTATGTACATAAGAAATGGATGTTAATAAATATGACACAGCTGTCGTGATTTTAATTCTAATAATTATATACGTAGGTATTCTGCTAACAGGGGCAGGGGACCTAATTAAAAATAGTAACTTTGATTGGACATGGTCGCTTTTACAATTAAGTTAAGTGATATTCTTAGGAACGCGCAAGTGGGATTTCTTATCGCATGCATACTTTATATTATTTTTATCAAATGGGATGTATAAGATATATTAGATCTATGCTAGAATGTACGTATCGTTCGATCATACTTTTAATTATTTCTCTGATTACGCGACACTATTATAGGTCGTGGTCGAGCACGTTGGATAGATACCTTGACTCCTAGTGTGGACAATTCTAGTTATCGATTATATCGTCCATTTTCCTCATTCGATTGCATCGATTCTTGACTTACTACTTCTTGTACTTGCTATGATCCTTGATTCCAAATACATCCTTTTAAAGTCTTTTTATGAACAATTTATTCCAAAAATATCTAATAATAAATGAAATGCTTTATCAATTCTAACACCCAATTGCCGATCAATTTTATACAAGAAAGACAAAGAGCAAAAAAGTTATGTTTCCCAAAATGAGAATGAACAATAGTTGATGTGTTTCTCAAAACGAGGTAAATTATTTTCCATTTCTTTGTCTATTAACATATACTTATTTTAAAGGACAGGTCAAAAACTTTTATCATCATATATGGTGTGTAATAATCGAAAAGTTTTCTTTTTGACGAGGACGGATGTGTCGTCGCTTGGTCCTCAATTATGCATAGCCTAGCTAACTATGCATAATTCAGGAAGAGCCACGTTGTGTCGGATTAATCGTTCGCCTTTAAAACTAGTGGTTATTGGTTATGACATGTTTTGGGGTTGAGAATCACTTCAAATGGTGGATCCTTTGCGAGGGAGTAATCTTATCGATTCGATTTCATAAAATCAAGTCTGAATTTTCTTGAGTTCATTGTAGTCTTCTCTTTCGAAAGTTGTTGACTTAGATAGTCACCTTGACCGAATAATTTCAGAAAGCATTGTTGTGTGTCACGTGTAACGTGTGAAAATCCCATCTAATTCACAATGCTGGTGAAGAAATACAAAGCAACCTGATACCGACACTGAGAAGAAATTTTAACAAGATCAGAAGGATGCCAAAGTGGATGAAAGCCGAGTTCGAGTAACTCTGAGACCAATGAAAAAGACTTCTACATCAAATGTATCTTACATTATCTTCCTTTCATTTTTTATATGTCGAGCGACGTCCGTAGAGTAAAGTTTCCTCTACGTCAAACTGTGAATCATTCCTGTTGATAAGCCTGTAATCACTGAAGAATCTTCTACCCCCAGAAACGTATGTGTTTGGTTCATCTAAGTTACGAATGAATACTGCACAAGCTCGGGGATTGTGAATTCGAGGTGTTTGATTTCGTCATGTTCTGCCTTTGTGAAACTCGATTACCAACGGTATAGTGATGACTTGGATACCAAAGTAGAGTCAAAATTGGATGCTCAATAGGAGAGCATCGGCGCGAGAGCCCAAGCACAAATGGTCGGATACCTACCTAACGATAATGATGTCGTCCGTCATCATTTTCCGTCGGGAAATCAAACGGTTACTGCTGATGGGACAGTTGAGTTTGCGACCTTCGTGGCGGTTGGTTGATAAACAACAATCCCGTTTGCCGGTCCTCCGTTTATTCAGCTGTTAGAGGAATCCTTCGTGCTTGACTTGATCCGCTGTTGATCATCGCTATGGTCAACGGTGGATAGCCTAATGAAAAATTATTGTGGCAAAACTTTTGATCTGTTATGTGGTTATGTGATATGTTGATTTGAGTCGAGTGGCTCGTTACGTTGTCGCGAGCTCGGGCTGGCTTTGTGAAATGACGTACGATCGTGGGTATCGCGTACCCTGATTTTAACCCCCCGTTTGAAAAAGACACAGAATAAGGGTCCCGTCGCTCGTTGAATGACGCGAGAAGGGTCGGGTAGGAAGCGAGTGGTCGCGATTGGTGTGCGAGCTCGATTTATTCCACGGGTGGAACCCGGGCCGGTGACGATCGTGCCTGGAGCACCGTGAAGAATGCTCAGGGTTTGATAATATAAGCAAACTTGACCATTTGATAGGGTATGGATCCGCGTGTGAGCACTAACAATGATAGGTTATGGATCCGCGTGTGAGCACTCTACGATGATAGGGTATGGATCCGCGTGTGAGCAACCTACTATGATAAAAAAAAAATCTTTTTGGATATGGATCTATGGCTATAAAGCCTGTGAGCACCCTGATTTCATATATACTATAATCTCTTTTGGGTATGAATCCGTTTGTGATCACCCTGTAATCTCTTTCGGGTTTGACAATCAGTGTTGTGTGCAACATACTATGATAAAAATCTTTTTGGAAATGCATCCATGGCTTTCAGGCCTGTGAACATCCTATAATTTTAAAACTTTTCTTGGGATAGATTTAGCCGGAATTAAGTCGAAGATTGTTGTTAATCATGGCTTGGCTATTTAGCAAGCATGGTTTAACGTAATTGAACTGATGATTGCATGGTTTGGTTTTTAGCAAGGCATTTGTCGTTATGTGATTATATGTGCTTAATGAAAAGTACCTTGATTCGATTAATGCCGTAGTGCTTTCGATAGAGTTATGTATACTCCAAGTGATTTCCGCATAAGTGCGCTTTCTTTCAATTTGCATGGCTTGACGGTTAGCGAGCATGCAATTATGTGATTGTATACGCTTGATGATGAGCGTCTTGTTTTGAATAATGTTGTAACACCTTCGATGGAGTTATGTTCACTCCAGACGATTTTTTTTATAATGACACGATCTCTTTTATCGAGACCTGTTGGACAATATGTGTTTTGATTTGATCGGTGTGATCACCGATGATTTTTTTAATTGGTTGTCGCTTTGAAAAATTTTTAAATGCGCCGTGGCGTGTGGCCTATGTGAGAAACATGTGAATCATTCGAGAATGAATCTTTCACTCATGCAAGTGATAAATTAGATCGAATAAAGCGATATTAAAGCAGCCGGGACGGGTCAGCTTCCTAAAGGACGGGTGACTTTAAAATCACGAGTTATTTCGAACACGTATGCGATCAGTATCCGACGTCCTGGATATTATTTTATTAGTTCATATGAACGAACGTCGACATTTAAAATTTTATTTGTCCATTTATTATTACATTATTCTCATTATAAATTTATTTTTCAAAGATATTTTTAATCAATATTTTATTATTTATTTTACTTTTGGGTAAAACTCATTTTTTTACCAATTACCGATAGGCTTGTCTCTCGTTTCTTAATAAAACATTTATTAAACGTGAACCTTACTTTAGACTAAATATTAGTCTATGTGCTCTATATATTTTTATTATTATTTCAGAAAAGTATCCCACATGTTATATTTTTATTTTTATCATGTACATTTATTCTTCGTGGTTCCGCCTTCCAACTCTGAAATAATTTTTCAGATAGTATTCCAGTTTGCCGCTTCAAATACTCCACCTATCTTAAAATTTATATAAAATTTATCAATAATATTCCCTCAAAAACACCACATCATGGACGATCTAGAAGTTTGCATAGTCAAACCATGCTTGGATGATTCTCCTAACACTTGAACAAGTGTCCAAGACTTTAGACACTTTTGCATGTTTTTTTTATCCTCAAAACTGTAAACACATCATTCTATATCTACCATAAAATTGATAATAATTCTATCCAATCTCTCTTATTCTATCCAAGTCAACCGTTATACACAAAACACTCTAAACAACAATTTATCATTCAAATTCTGCCAACTTGTATTTATAGTATCACTTTTCTTTATTAGTTTAACAATAATATCAATTAATTTACCATCTCTTGCTCTCTCTCTAACTTGGCCGATTACACCAAGGCTCAAAAACACAAACCCCTTAAAATTTTCTATAGCAACCTCTTAATATTCTTATGTAGTCTTCATTCTTGTATTCTGTATGCCCCATTTGGAAGATCAAGAAACACACATTTGGGAACTAGAGGCAGCCGCCAGACCACACCATGCCATCACCACAACAACCTCCACCTCGTGTCGCACATCTCTAACTGGCACCACCATAGTCTCAGAACCCCGTCACCCATCAACCCTCATCCACCACGCGCCCTCTTTCCTTCTACATCTTCCACAAACCGCTATCATCCAGACACCACCATCGTCGTCCACCTCCACGGCACAGCCGCCGCTCTCTGAACCATCAAACCACCACCTCCATTTCACCCTTCATACTTCCGAGTTAGATGATTACATCTTTTGTAAAATTAATAATTAATTAGAGTGGTATGATTTATTTATGTTAGTTTTCTTTTTTTTAGTTGATTTGTTCTAGTTGGTGTTCGTTTCGCCACCGAAAACACCACAAAGTGGTGTTCGGTTTGGACCGCAGCCACCACAGCCGCACCCACTGCATGGTGTCGAGCTCGTGGTTACTTTGTCTTTCTTTCTTGATATATCTCGTTTTGCTATTTCGTTGGTTAGCACGACTGAAAAACACGCCCAAAAAGGGGTGTTCGCTGCTGCGTTTACAGCCCCAAAAAGGGGTGTTAGCTGTTGCGTTTTTTATAGCCCCGAATAGGTGCTTGTTTTGCATTTAACTGTAGCCGATCGTAGTGCGTTTGGATCTGCGTTTTATAGCCCAGTTGGGGAAAGTCTGGTTGGCAGAGCAGTTTAGGAGCGCGTTTGGTTTAACTGCTGCTACCACTAGGGTTTGCGTTTGGGCTTACAAAACCCAAACAGGGTGCTCTTGGTTTAGGAAGTCCCATTAAGGGTGGCGTTTTGTTTTGCTGATCAGCAGCACCCTACATTGGCGTGGGCCTTGGTTTCTTTATTCATTTTGTTTATTTGTTTGACCTCGTACTTATAAGTATATATATAACACGCGCGCACTTGAAACATGAATTGATTGATTAAAAGTGAAAAAAAAAACGTTGAATTTATATATATACATATGAGAAATGTTGTATAAATGGCACGATCATGTCGAAATTTCTAAAAATGTATATAATTAATAAACCCTAATCAGTTTATATTATATTTTAAAACCGATAAAAGAGCGAGGGTATAAAGTCTTTATATGTATTAAAATCTGTTATTATACAAATAACACGAGTAATGATCGAAAAACTATATTTTTAAACGAGACTATACTATTTATTAATTAAATCTCGTCAGGTGGAAAACGAAAATACTACACATTTAAATTTATTATTTTTATAAGTCCGACATATAGGACTATAATAAACTATTGTTAAAACTTTTTAAAATGTCATTCAAAGAACTTTAAACGTGTATTTACTTTTTAAGCAATAACTTTCTTTAGTCTTATTTCATTGGTGCTTCGAACAGTGTCTCGATTACGTTGTTTTAATTATTTTTCTCACTCCGCTTATATAATACTTTTCGTATATAAAATAAACGCCGCGCATCATATACTTGTCGTATTTTTCATATGGGATATATATTAAGTATATACATTACGTACTTTAACTTGTTCTCCGACTTCTTTTATTTACATTTTAATGTATAATAACCGCCACGTTATTTATACAATTGATTATCTTATTCTATGCAATCATTAGGTATATATAACATGCTTTGCTTTTCCTTTCGATTTATTTTATTTAACCAACCACCAAACTTTTACACGTTGAAATCTAAATCTTTAATCAACGTGTCGTGTCGATGTAATCATCCATCGGAAAAACCCCAAAACTTATACCTCCCTAAATGAATGGAGCATTACCGCTAGGATTAATTGCAACTTCGCGATCGTGACAAGATATTCGTTGACGACCACTCGTTGGTTATTAGATTTTCGATTATTGTCTACGAGCAAGGGTGATTCAATAGCCTCGCATTTAAATCTTTTATATTTTTAAAACCCGCGAGGGAGATACATGCTTGTTTTAGAAAATCGAACACAGGTGATTTTATTATGTGAACGTTGCTATGAGTGTATTGTTGTGGCCTTTCCTTCATGAACCGTCAATCACCGCTCAACGGTTGAACGTGATGCAATAATATAGATTATTTTGGCCTAACGACCTGTCTTTGGCGTGTGTTCCTTACGCGGGGCACTCGGGGACATTATTGTATTTAGTATTGGGAGTGTGTAGCACTAATACTCCAGTTGGGCACATGGTTAAGGTTCGGTTCGTGGCTCTAGCATCGTTGTGATTGTTCTATGAACTACTAATGTTTTCTGTTGTGTTCAAAAATGATTGTTTATAAACCTTGAATTTCACTCTAGTTGTCGTTGATTTTTAGCATGTTTTATCTCAGTGTATATGCTTGAGCTTGGATGGGATGGAGGTGCGGATATCGAAGGGACGTGGACTTGGGTGTGAACTTTGCACATATGATAAAATTGTTTTTCTTTTAAGATACTTAAAAAACATGTTGTGGTTTATATGAAATGAGTTTTTATAAAGTTATTGGGACCTTGTAACTCTGATCTTTTTAATAAAAATTGAATGTAGTTTACCGTGACTCGTGAGCTTATATTATGAAGTAGCACCCCAATGTTGTATTCTGCTGCGTTGTAAATTTAGGGGTGTCACATATTAACTCAAAGTTAATGTTGTTAACTCAAAGTTAATGTTGTTAGGCATAAGCTTACTACTACTAGTTGAAAGTTAATGCTGTTAGGTATAACTTACTAATGCTGGTGAAAGTTAATGTTGTTAGGCATAACTTAATACTGTTGGGTTACTGACTACTGCTAGTTGAAAGTTAATGCTGTTAGGCATAACTTACAACTGCATGGTGAGTTAATGTGTTGTGTGGTTATTTTCATAAATACTTCGATTTTAAGGTTATGTTGTGTCATCTCTCATTCAATTGAATGTAATCTTTTTCCCCCAATATACTCTCTAAATCATTAAACCCTTACTTCATTTCATTATTCTTCATCAAAACCTAACACAATGTCGGATCTAAAGTTTGTTGATACTCATAATTTGGTCGCGTTTTTGGAGAAACCCGATGAAAGTGAAGGGTTTGAGCAGATAGTGGGCTACTGCCAAGGCAAAAATTGTTAATGGAGAGGTTTAGTTACAAGCCTTAGTGGATGGGAAGAAAGTGGTCATCACTGAGACAAGTGTGAGAAGAGTTCTTAAATTGAAAGACGATGAAGGAATTGATTGTATACCCAATGCTACTATTTTTGAGCGACTTACACTCATGGGGTATGAAAAACTTTCCAGAAGCTTACTTTTCTATAAAGCTTTCTTTTCTCCTCAATGGAAGTATTTTTTATTTTATATTTGCGATGCCTTAGTGCACTAAGACTACTGCATGGACAATTTTAGTAGCCTATGGACTCTGTAATTTATCTGCTTAAGCCACAAACCAAAAAATTTAAAATTACCCCAAGTATATTTTTATAATTTGATGAAGACGAATTGGCAAGGTCAGTGTTAATTTCTGATGTATCCAAGATTGTACAACTATTTGTAAATAAAACAATATTTGGGGATATGTACACATCATAAAAGGTTTTTCAGTTACCCCCACTGACACAAAGAAGATTTTTGCTAAACATGAAGAGGAAGGTTAAAGTTTTTCTGGAACAGGACACCTTTATTTCACCATGATGGTTCAAGCTCTCAAGAAGAAATGGGTGAAGGTTCAGCTATTCCTACTGATCCCTATCACACACACATTATTACTCAACCATCTACATCACAACCTCAGAAGAAACAACCTAGAAGGAAACAAAGGAAGGACACTGAGGTTCCTTAACCTTGTGGTTCTACAAAACCTATAGCAGATAAGCCTGAAAATGTGGAAAGTGTACCTACACATTCCAATGCTCCACTTCTGAGTGGTAAGGATAGTATTAAACTAAATGAATTGACAAAACATTGTACCACATTACAATCAAGAGTTCTTGCTCTGGATACTACAAAGACTAATCAAGTACTAGAGATTGATATCTTAAAAGGAGAGTGAAGAAGCTTAAGAAAAAGAACAAGTCAAGAACTCATGCACTTAAAAGGTTGTACAAGGTTGGCCTAAGTGCTAAGGTTATTTCCTCTAATGATGAAGGTTTGGGTGATCAGGAGGATGCATCCGAACAGGGGAGGAAAATAGCTGATATTGATGTTGATGTAGAGGTTACATTGATTGATAGGACTCAGGGGAGGAATGATGATAACCTAATGTTTGATATAAGTGTTTTTGATGAGCAGGAAGTTGAGGTTGAAAAGGTAGTTAGTACTGCTGAAGTTACTACTTACAGTGCTACAACAACAACTGTTAATGAATTAACTCTGGATCAGACTTTAAGAGAGATCAAAGTTGCAAAACCGAAAGTTAGAGGGGTTATGATTCAAGAGCCAAGTGAATTTACAACAACAACTACAACAACAACACCAGCTGCATCAAAACCTTCACAAGACAAAGGCAAGGCAAAAATGACTGAGCTTGAGAAACCTTTAAAGAAGAAGGATCAGATTATGTATGATCAAGAGGTTGCTCTAAATCTTCAAGATCAATTACAAGCTAAATTGGAAGAAGAAGAGAGGCTTGCAAGACAAAAGGAAGAAGAAGCCAACATAGCTTTAATTGAATCATGGGTAACAACAAGAATGGATGGATGCCTAGGCTATCAAATGGACTCTCTTCTCAACAATTACAAGCTGAAGAACAAGAGCAGATTGAGTATTGAAGAAAGTAAAAAGTTGTTTTGTACATACTTTAGAACGAAAGACAGCTAGAAAGAAACACTTTGACAAGGAATTGAGAGCAAGAGAACTAAGAGGAACAATACCACTCAATCAAGCTCAACAAAAGAAAAGTATATTTGGTAAACGATATCTGAAAAAACTGATAGGATACACTCTAAAATCCAGTTGAAGGGCTTTAAGTTTTTGAAGTTATTAAGGACATGTTTGACAAAGCTTTCAAAAGAATTAACACTTTTGTTGACTACAAAACAGAGTTGGTAGAAGAAAGTTCAAAGAGAGCTGAAGCTGAGAAAGAGAGCAGTTTTTTAAAAAGAGAAGGAGGACCCTCTAAGAAGGGGCTTTTCTTGAATATGACAATTCAAAGAAGCAGAAGATAGATGATGATCAAGAAGAAGCTGAGATGAAAAAGCTTATTGAAATAGTTATAGAGGATGCAGATGATATAACAATTGATGCTATTACTTTGGCTACTAAGCCTCCAAGTATTGTTGACTGGAATATTTACAAAGAGGATAAGAAAAGCTATTACCAGTATAAGAGCGGACTAGTAGCGTTTAATGTTGTATTCAACTTTTTTAATTGCAAGGCTTAGAGCTTTGAGAGAAAGATTTAGAAAGAAAGGTTGTGAAACTGGTAAAAGCTAGGTTTAAGTCAACAAAACCAGTGGAAGACTTGGATTTGATGTTATGCTGGAATTTGAAAATTATGTTTGAACCACTGACAGCAGGAGATATATGGAAGAATCAATTAGGAAACAAAGTGATAATTTGGAAGTTGATTGATTCCTATAGAGTACATTTTGTGAGAATGGAGTCTATGCACATCTACATGCTGGTTGATAAAAGATATCCTCTTAAACCAGTCATATTGAAGAAAATGTTAAATAAGATGCTGCAAGCTGATGATTAGTATGAATGTGTTATCAGCTTCTTATAACTTTCTCACAAAAAAACCTCACAAGGTTTAATTTGAATTGTTTGGAAGCATCTAACCTGGTTGATTATGAAGCTTTGAATGAAGAACTTGGTGATTTTGAAGATAAATATAAGTTTAGGCGAGGGAGGAATCTGTTGGATTAAGCTTCTTGATGCTGTTTGGAGTTAATACTATTCTTGTTAAAGATAATGCTGCTCAAAGGAATTAATACTGCTAAGTTAGTGTTGCTGGTACAAAAGTTAATACTGTTGGTAATGAAAGTTAATGCTGTAGAAGGATTACAACTGCTAAAAGGTTAAAGATTGCTCAGAAAGGATAAAGATCATTAATATGATATGTATGAGATATTTTTGTAAAAGATACGTATAAGTTATTTGTTTAGAAGATCATGATAACTTAAGAAAATATTGTAAGCCAGTTGGGACTCCTTGGTGTATAAAAGAGGTCCTAGGGTATAGGATTGATAATATCTTTAATTATTCTCGTACCAATCTATTCGTTAGCGTTCACAGGTTTTGTAACCTTAATACTAGTTAGAGTATTCGTATTAATATATTGAAGCTTTTGTTTGTTAATCTGTGTGTTCACTAGAATTACTGTTTCATTGAAATTCTTCTTAGTATATTGGTAGTTTCTGATTTAGTCTTTGATTATTCACAATCAAGTTTCTAATATAGTTGTGTCTAGATTTATTAGCATAATATAACTAAACCTTAACAAGCATAGGAATTCAGATCTATTCTATTAGGATAATCATTATGGGTGTGTAATGTTATGTCTTTGTCACACCTTTTCTGGGAATTTAGTATAGGTGAGAATAGATAAAGTGATCAACCCATTATATGCCTTACAAAATAAAAAACTTTAATTTAACTTTATAAACTTGTTACTCCTTTACTTCTAGATGGTGGAGTATGGTGTATCCTTGCCAAGGAATTATGATTAGAAATTACTCATCATGACTGAGGCATTTGAGCGAATTAGTTACAGGTTTAAAACATAGATTAGTTGAGTGCTTTTAAGTGTTTTCATCTGCCTATTTCGTGAGTCTTTGGTTGTGTACTTGTAATTAATCAAATAAATGCTTAACAGAAAAGATCCTTAGGGATACATTTTTATAAACTTTTAAAGTGCTACTTGAGGACAAGTAGGATTCAAGTGGGGGGGATATTTGATGACATCAAATAATGTCACTTTCATAGCATCATTTATCCATATAAAATTACCCTATTTTGTTATATGTATTGCATGAATTGTTACTTATCGTTTATATTTGAGGTTTTAAGTATTATGGAGTATTGGTGAACTGATTAGTTAGCTAAAAGGCACGCATTCTGGAGCTTAAACGAAGAAATATGAAGAAACTGACTCTGACATCCTATACGCCGTATCCATCAAGGAAGATACAACGTATTTGTGCCTGCACTTCACAAGAAACCACGAAGATACAAAGACCAATACGCCGTATCCTAGAGACATCTATAGAGACATCTATACACCGTATTCAAGATAAAGAAATAAAATATTCTAGAAGATATCGAACGTGGTTCCTACTCCAAGAAACCCCCGATACGTCGTATCTAACTCTCTCGATATGTCATTTTGACCAAATTCCAGACAGTTTACATAGAAAACCTAAAAACAAGTTTTCAGGGTGCTTGATCATATTTTTGATACCTTAACCACAAATTCAATTTTCAGAAGACAATAAGACAAGAAGAGCAAAAAAGGTCAAGCAAAGCTATTAATTCCATAGGAAACACCTTGTAATCTCCTATACTCTAGTAATTGTTCGATTTTTGGTATCATTCATTTAACTCGGTTAGTTTACCTTGGTTGAATTATTACTCTTGTATTGATTATGATGATTAAGGGCTAATACCCGTGGGTATTAGCCATGGTTATAAATATTTAAATGTTTGGTTTGTATCAACTGCTTAATTTGTTATTGATTGCTTGTTTATGTTTATCAATTTATACTTGTTTACGTGCTTTTGTATGCGACCTATCATTCAACTGGATCTAGTGATACCGACCAAGTTATCTAGATGCTGGGATGACTCTCCATATAGTGATTTATATATCTAGATCAATAGGATCACAAATAATGCCCTATCTTTGCCTTTAGATTAGTGAGCTTAGCTAGACCAGCAGGTGACCCTGGGACTCACGAGTTTGTTCTTTAGTCTATTAGTAAAGAAATCTTGGACTGTGAGATGAGTACTCGTATATAAAAAATTTTTTTGCATTAAGCAGTAAGTGGGTAAAGTCTCTATGAGCTAGGGTTTTAATAAGAACACCATTATTAATCTCCTAAGATAAATTATAAACAACAAATAAGATGCTTTATGCGGATGCGTTTAATTGTGACAGAATTCTATGTGTCTAGGTTTTAGGAAAAAGTACCGCCTAAATCTTGGAATGATATGCCGCCTCAAGATAAGCACTCATTGCACTAAATAAACAAACCAACATTTTAATTGGATTAATCATGATTAATTAGTCTTTCTTATATTTGGCTAGACGCTCTTTTATCTTTCTTGACCTGTCTCGTTTGCGGTGTGTTATTGTGTCTTAAATTGATCTTAGTTACCACAAAACCCGTGCTAGTCTCTTAGACTAAAAAAAACCCACATATCGCAGATTCTGAGGAATTCATGAATGTGTTTATAAGGATCGGTTTTGGTTCTACCATCAAATTGGTTTCCTTTAACAAGAGCCAAGTGGTTACCTTTAATAGCAAATTCGTTTGCGGTTTTGGGAATAGTGATTGCGGTACCAGGAGTCAGAGCGACAACATGGTCGGCAACCCACATAGGTTCATCATCCATTGGATCGTAATTTTGAAGAATATCAAGGAAGTGACGGAAGTGATTGATGTTAAGAACTGGTGGGTAGACAACTCTCGGGTTTTGTGGTGGATTATTTCTTTGATCGTATGGAACTCTCCTGTTTCGTCGACGAAGTCTTCGATTCAGAGTACGTTCGGGTTCAGGTAATGGTTCAACAAGTTCAGAATTGGAAGCACGTGTATGCATCCAAGAAAGAAATTGATTGGGTCAGTTTGCCAGAAAACTGTACGGGGATTTTTGAAAAAGAGAGGGAGTTAAAGTAATTTTCCAGAGTTAACTACAGAACAGCTTAAAAAATCCCTGGCAGCGGCGCCAAAAACTTTGATGTGTTTCAAAAGTTTTAAATTTATAATGACTGAAAATACCAATTTTTATTATAGGGAAACACACGGGTAAAAGTATAACCCACGTATGTAGTATAATCTTTTTAGGTAAGACCAGGTCGTTCCACAGGGATTTGAGTAGTGTTTAGATAATCAGAAAGAAAATAAACTTTAACTTGAAAATAACTTTTTGTTTTTCCAATGATAATAAAGATGACTACTCGGATAGTTGAAAAATAATTTATAAGCGTTGGAAATGATTAGACCATGGAGGTGGAACCTTAATTTATAAAAAGGATTTTCTCGTCAGAAAACGTTTTCACAAACTAACTTAATTAACTCAAGACTTATATTTAGTTAACTAGACCAAATGTGTCACTCAAATAATCCAGTTACTAGTATATCAAAGCTTATTTGTTTATCAATTTACGAAAGTGGATTTCTCGGCACAAACGATAAAGATCATAGACAAATCTTTAAAACCATATAGATCATACCGGGTCTCTCGACCTATACCAATATGACTATATAATTTAAGTTGATAAGCAAAAATGGACAAGATAAGATATAATAGGATTTCAACACAAGCTTGAGATTAAAGGGATCATGATCATACCAAATGCTTATTCATTATCATAACATCACCGAGTAGTCATGAGAGATTTAGCCTCTCATGGCTAGAGTGTTCATAACAAAAGTGGATTTAACATAGACTTCCATTATTTCAATAACTAAGTTGATAACCGTCTTCGTTCTTGATCGTTAGATCTTTATTCTTCAAAGGGAGTAGTGTTTTTGGTGTTTATATGGATGATGGATAAGAGGATTGGAGTATGTGTGTGTTTTTTGGAATGAGAGGAATGATTTGAGAGTGAAAATTCGTCCTCTATTTATAGGCTGATTTTGGGGTGAAAGTGCGGCGCACACAAAAGTTTGTGCGGCGCACATGGTGATTAAATGCACTAGCATTAAATGTTTATTGAGTAAGTGCGGCGCACACAAAAGATTGTGCGGCGCACTTAGGGTGTAAATGCAGTAGCATTAAAGTCTTTATAAATGCTTCTTATCAGATGGGAAGTGCGGCGCACAAAGTAAATTATGCGACGTACTTGTTGAGTTAATGCAATGTTGACTGTCTTTAACTTGAAGGTAAGTGCGGCGCACAAATGGCAAGTGCGGTGCACATTTGGCACATAGAGGTTGTTGTTAATCTTTTCTTGAATGATGCGCTCTTTATCGTGTAAGTGTTTGATTTTGTTGTATCTAGCCTCGGGATGTCTTTAAGTGAACTTGCAAGCAATTTTAAGCTATGAAGTATCAAAATTTTATGAGAAATGATAGAATATATACAAATAACGCCATAGAAAACATGTATAATTTGGGCGTTATCAGATTACTATGAAGATGTCGGCATTTCACATCAAACATTCGTTGCTTGCTCTCCGCAACAGAACGTCATTGTCGAAAGACGGAACCATACTTTAGTGGAAGTTGTACGAACTATGTTGATATTTTCAAAGGCTTCGTTATTTCTCTGGGCAGAGGCAGTTGCGACAACTTGCTATACACAAAACCGACCATTAATCCGTAAATGTCACAACAAAACCCCATATGAACTTCTCCATAACAGGAAACTTGACTTATCTTACCTTTATGTTTTTGGTGCTCTATGTTACCTCACTAATGATAGTGAAGATCTTGGTAAGTTAAAACCTAAAGCTGATATTGGAATCTTTGTCGGTTACGCTCATGCAAAGAAGGCTTACCGAATCTACAACAAGATAACCTGTTTAATCATTGAAACCATTCATGTTACTTTTGATGAGTTGACAACAATGGCTTCTGAACAATTCAGTTCAGGACCCGGGCCTCAACTCTTGACTCCTTGAACACTCAGTTAAGGACTCATGCAAAACCATCCTTCTCCAACACTTTATTTCCCACCAACTAAGAAGGACTGAGATTTGTTGTTCCAACCAATGTTTGATGAGTACTTTAAATCTCTACCTAGTGTTGCTTCTTCAGTTCCTGCGGCTGCTACTCCAAGACCTGTGGATCCAATTGGTACACCTTCCTCGACATCAGTTGATCAAGATGCACCATCTCCAAGTACCTCACAAACACCTCAAGAAACACAACCTATGGTTATTCCTTTTAGTGTTGAAGAAGAGTTTCACAATATTGAAGTTGCACACTTAGATACGATCCCTTCTTTGGTATTCCAATTCCAAAACTAAATTCTGAAGAATCTTTTTCAAGGGATGTTATTCCAACTATTGTGCACTCAGTCAATCAACCACCTGAACATCTCAGAAAATGGACCAAGGATCATCCGCTGGATAATGTAATAGGAAGTCCTTCTCGACCTGTCTCCACAAGACATCAACTACAAAATGAAGCCTTGTTTTGCTACTTCGATGCTTTCCTTACTTCCGTTGAACCAAAGAATTATAAAGAAGCTTTGAAGAAATCATGTTGGATCAAAGCAATGC
>BQNB010025632.1:30787-59434 GCA_026074375.1 Tanacetum coccineum | reverse complement strand
GTTGAAATTTAATAAAGAAACAGAACTCTCTAAGTCATTGCATAATAATTTATAATTTGGACCTGGATACAATGAAACTAAAACACAAACGAAAAAAGCGATAGCGGAATGTATGAATATGGTTACCTTTAGAAAACGGTACTTCGCTGTTAGAAACAAAGAATTGAAGTCTAACAAAGAAGTTTCAGTCACTCGAAGTTAGACGATGTTTGATAGCTCGTTAGTTAATGTATTGTAATGTAAATGGGCCATTGAGCAAAAAGTCCACAAAAGGCCTACAAAAGCCTACATAGGCTGGCCCCCCTTGGAGTATTTATACTCTTGTTTTTTCTTTTTCTAGGGTAAGACATTCCATCATACACCAATACATTTTCAAGATTAGGTTTAGCCTCCTTTTATGTTTTGTCTCTTTTTTCATCAATAAAGTCTTTAATTTCTTGCATCCTGATTCTATATATCATAATTAAGGTTGTGATTGAATGATCATGGAACCTACACAAATAGATGGTGATGAGCTATATAGGATTGTATACGCTATTAGTTATCGAAGTACATAGTACTTATACGACCTATGTTTGATTAGGTTGCCTTCGGATTCGTTCGTGACTCGTTATTTCACTTACTCGATTATTACTCATTCACTTCACTGCTGAGGTGAGTTCATAGCCCCACGTTTTACATGCTTTTGTTTTATAAGTTTTTGGGGTGAGAAACATGCAATGTTTTACAACGGGACACAAGTGGGTACTTTTACATTATGATTACGTGTTGCCTAAGTAGCGATAACCCTATCTGAGCCCATTATCATGACCTGTCAATTACTGGACTGTGAGCGCAAATGTTATGAATAGATCTATTGGGATTGACATCCCCGTTTGGGTGATTAGCTATCACTGGGCAAACGAACGTATACCATGTCGAACATAGGATGTTGCAGGTTAGAACATCATCACGGGCAATGTAGGCCATTTATATGGTATTCATTTATGTCGAGCTTCAGTGTCATGAGCTTAGGGCAACGTAATTACATTTATATGATGTCTGCATCTGTTGCATTATCATACACTTGGGAAATCTTATGGTCCTACAATATACGATTTATCAAACCTATGAATTCACCAACATTATTGTTGACGTTTTAAAGCAATGTTTTTCAGGAGGTCAATAAGCACGAGGTGCAAGGGATACATTGGAGGTTTTGATTTGGATATCATGCATTAAAGATTTTGTCGCATTACGTTTTGTATATCTGTTATGGGCTAGAAATCTTTGTATTTTGAACAAGTGAAGCTTCGGGCTTATGTAACAAATACTTTGTTAAATCCAATGTATCGGTTTTAAACGACTTTTTGGTCGTTCTATATACATCTTGTGTTATTGATCTATGAAGTAACACGCCCCAGACCCTTATTCCGCTGCGACCCAAATTAGGGGTGTTACAATGTGTGCTCTATGATCCGTCGCGGCACACCTGTCATATCAGATGGATCCCATGCAAAGACTCCCATATTATCTCTTAACAAACTCTTGAGTTGATCCTTACCTGCTTCGGACAGCCCCCCACCAATGGTTACTAGCTGATCCGGGAACGATGGGTTAACCAACACTTCTTCCGTAATTGCCACCTCTCCTTTCCTTTTGGGATTTTCCTCCTCGACCATCTGTTTCTTTTCTAACCGTCTACACTCGGCAATAATGATCGTTCGGGTGACTAGCGTAGCTACCCCTTTTGGAGTTGGGAACTTCATCATTGAGTGAATGGTAGAGGGAATGGCTCGAAGGGTTTTTAGTCCTGGCCTCCCTAGGATAATGTTATAGGGTGAAGGAGCTCGAACCACAATAAACTTCATGGAGGTCCTCCTGCATAGTCCTCTACTACCGAAACATACCTCTAGCTCTATCTTGCCCAGTGGCTTCGATACTTCTCTGGCGAACCCTACCAGGTCCGTTTGGGTCTCTCTCAATCCAGCCTTTATCTTTGGGTTAAGGTTTTTGAAATAGTGTTCGAACATCACCTCAACTGATGACCCTTCATCCACATACACTCGCCTGACCAAGTATCCCTCCACTTCTGCTTCGATAATCAAGGGTTCCTCAGAAATATCTTCAGAGAATATTGCCGGGAAGGATATGGGGATGTTCATCCACGACTCTGTCGCCTCTCTGACTTTTCGCTTTTTGTCTTTGACAGAGTTTACACTTATCACATTGATTATTTTTTCCGGTTGGGGATCATCTCGGTCGGGGGATCCCCTTCCCCTCGGGCGTACGTCTTTCACTAGGTGATTTAGCTTTCCTGATTCTAGCGTCATTTCCAGATGCTTCCTTAGCTGAATGCAGTCATTTGTGTAATGGCCTTTCTCCTGGTGATAGTCTCAATATCGGTTGGTGTTACCTGACCTTAATGGATTTAACATGGGACGAGGGTCTGGAAGACGCAGTTGCGTTTTAGTGGCCAAAATTTCTTTCGGGTGCTTGGTCAGAGAATTGAGGGTGAGTACCGGTGCAACTCTGCGGTTATATTCTCCCCTTGGGGGAAGATATAGAGCCTTATCGTCCCTTGTTCTGTTTGCACGATATGGATCTCTTCCCCAGTAACTGTTTCTATATTCATCCCTTCGCGATTCCCCCAGACGAGTGTTTCGGAATGGCTGGACATCCCATGTCCGATGAAAGAAGAACTTTTTGGCATGTGGCTGATCCCGTCTCGCCTTTAGGGAGCTCCGGTGTTGGCGTGTGCCTGCCTCAGATCGAACTAAGATCGTCCAACCTTCCATCATACTCGTTCACGACGTGGTAGGAACCTTTTGCCCGAAAAGAAAAGCGCATGAAGCCAGTTCTTGGTAACTTAACTAATCCATGAACTATGAAATTGTCAATGACCTGTACACTCCGGACATTCCCCATGATAAAACCCATTTCCACCGTCCACCTTTCTTTGAATGCAATTAGCGACTCATTGGCCCTTCTTATAATCTTGGTGATCTCATGAGGTTCTTTGAAACACGCTCTCCTAACGGAGTACCTAGCGGAAAATGCGTATCTCAACTCTGCCCATTCGTTAATGCTGTCGTGAGGGAGGCGCTCGAACCATCCCCTTGCTGACCCGTCTAGGGTTTTTTGAAACATCCGGCATCACACAGGCATGGGCCATTCTCCTGAGTTGGCTGCACCGGCAAAGCGACTCAAATGATCCTCTGGGTCAGTGGTACCATCATACAACTTGATATTGGTGGGCATCTTGTATTCTGGACCCGCAAACTCTATGATTCGGCGAGTGAATGACGTTCTTCGAGCCTCCTTAAAAGGCTTTCTGAGGTCTTCGTCTACCACCTCTTTTCCTTTGGCAATGTTGTGGTCATGTGCTTCTGTGTCTTCTGTTTCGAAATCTAGGCGAATGGGATCGCCTCTGTTTTTCCGATTATGACTCTTTATTAGGGACTTGAGGGCGGATACATGACCTTCAATTTGTTCCTTTGTCAAAAGAGGAGCCTCCTCTCGGTCGCCCATACCTTCCGGACCTCCCCCTTCGATCAGACCTGCCATCTGCTTCTTTGGTATAAGAAATGTTAGGTCCCACGGATGGCGCCAATTTGGTTAAGTAAAGATCCGCACCAGACAGGATGGCTTAAATCTTGACACTTGGTGAGAACCTGAGAGTAAGAAAGAAAGACGTGTTAGCCTCGCCCCGGGGGTGATCCCAAGACCAAGCTCAAGCGTGAGAGTAAGTAAATGTTGGAGTCGAAGGGGCGTGAAATAGTATGTGTATGAGAATGCAATAAATGCTGCCCAAATAGCAGTAAATGAGGAGGTATTTATACTACCTGAACCACTGTAGCAATGCACTGTTTCTGACACTTAGGAATTAGGGATACCGAGCTAGTCCTAGCTTTGTGTCAGGTGGCGGGGTTGCGTGGAGGACATAGTCTCGTGAATCCCGGGATGTTGATATTCATGTGAGTGCTTGCTTTTAACCGCCAGTCTGAAATGGCGCCTTAGTTCCTTGAACTTAGCATTTTCTCCTTTCTCTGGCTGTCTTGTATAAGCCCTTCCGGCATGATTGTGTTCCCTTTGGATTGTGATCCTTCCGGTTATATACGCGGACATAACATACAGAAAAAATTTCTTTAATGCTACTACTATTCTTTACACATTAATGATTCCATTTGTTACTATGTATTTGCTACATTATTGCATGCAAACAAGCTCTTTTTCACTCCCATTTATCACAAAGTTATGCTAGTTTAGAATAATAGAATGTGTAGAGTAGAGTGTAAATATTTTTATTTAAAACGGGTAAATCTTTAACCATATCGTAGTTTATCCAAGAATTTACCTGTCTTTTAGCTTACCAACTTGCTCCCAAGAGACAAAAATGGTAAAAAATTATGAGGTGTATTCACAAGAGACAAAACAGATTGGAGATATATCCTTTTTTTTCTTACAATTTATTTGGTCGCATGTCAGCCCAAACCAATTGAAAAATGGGATGGGTTTGGTCGGTCACAAAACTAAGTAATGAAGTGTTCGGTCGGGTCATGTGAAGACCGATCAAATGAAAAAGTCAGATTACCACTAGTCTTAACACACTCTGTTCTAGAGTGTAAGGGCAAGTTTGGTTTTGGTTTGAAGATGGGTTTAGGATTAGGATTTGGATTTTGATTAGGATTTGATATTAAATGATGAAAGAGAAAAATATAATTTTTTAAAATACTATTTTTTTTATCAAAAAATTATGATCATAAAATATTTTATAAAAAATAAAGAAATAGATAATGAATATGAATATGGCCATTAATTTTTAGTAAAAGACAAAGTGCACACAACATTAAAAGCAAATATTGTCTAATCCTGCCTTACCACTCGTGATTTCTACATGCTGAATTTTCATTCATCATTCCTAATCAAGGGCCCCACCAACATATAACAAACATATCTTTTTTTACCATGAGTCCTAACCCCACTGCCAATATATTTCTACCAAACAGACCCTAAATCTTAAGAATGCAAAGGGCATAGGACGAGAAGAACAAATAGCACGGGATGACAATGTGAAAGTGGTGTTTGGTGTTGGGAATTCACTTTTACGTGACGACATTACAGAATTACCATAGTTTATCATAGTCACATACGCGAGGACTAGAATAGGCAACTATGTATAGTTTAGAGGCGTATGGGCTATAAATACCCCTCTATGGCTTCCATAGAGGGGTTGAGTCATTATTTTGGTGTTGAGTCATTTGTATCCTTCATCCATTTTCCCATCTAATCACAAGTCCATCTTCCATCTCACTACTCTCTCTAACTAAAATGGCTATCATGTGGTTTGACTCACCAAGACCACCGGATCATAGTTTTCGTGAATCTTTCAATTGGTATCAAGAGCCAATTAATTTATCAATATTTTTATATAATAAAATAATTACATTATTTCAAAATTTTCTAGCCAAATCAATCTTATAAAAAAAATCAATCAGGTGCTTGATTTTGACATGTAAGCAAAATCGTAATTAGTTAAAAAGGTCAAAATTGAATCCAGTTTGGTCAAAATTGAAAATTATGATGGGGGAATTTGGTGGAAAAAAGAACACTTAAAAATATATGTGTCAAATTATGAAAACAAATAATCTTAAAAAGATGATGTAATTAATAAAACTTTAGTGGTTGAATTTTTAATAATTTACATGGTAGTTAATTGTAAATTTACAGTTTTCATGTTTCTTAATAACTTTAAAAAATAAATAAATAATCCCTAGACTTTATATTTTAAAAATACAACATATATATGCACAAGATTATTAATATTCATATGAAAGCACAAATTATTGTGTATATTAATAACACAATGTTGTACGTATACGAACAACTCATGTTTTTCCTCTTTATGAGTTTAAGTAAGTATATCTAGGAAAAAATTTATTTTTACTATATGCATTTAATAAAAACTCATTATTATTCTATTTTATAAGTTTATCCCATGCGTACACGGGTTTGAATATTAAATACGGCTACATTGTTATTAAAAAGAATATAAATATAAAAATAAATAAATATCAAATGTGCACGAATTATTGTGATATTAAAGCAAATATACGTGATTGTACTTATAACAAAGAAAGACTGATGTAATTCGTATTTAAAGTTTATATAAGGATATGTCACACCCCCAAAATATCGCAGCGTAAGGTAACCGGGGCATGACATCATAGCACAAGGACACAAGTTATAAAGAACAACATCTATATGAGTCATTTAGAAAATACACGTTCAATTGAATAAATAAAGTTTTAACAAGACATGTTCCAAGAGTTTATAACAAAAATAAAAGAAGTGTTAAGTTCACATCGAACGTTATAGTAATGCACACATCTTCATGATGAGGATACCACAAAAGACTTAAGTAAAATGCTCCAAGTCTACACATGCGAAGTAAATAGAAACGTGAGAATAATATGCTAAAACGGTCAACATAAAGTTGGTGAGATCATAGGTTTAAGTAAATAGAAACGTAGACCACAAGATTTTAAGTGATTATTGTAACGAATACACTATCAAGAAAAATATTACTATTGCACTAAGCTCATGACACCGAAGCCTTAACGATAAGTTTATAGTTGTTTGCCCCGGCAGGTGCTTCTACCAAGAGCACCCGTGTTCCTCAAATGAAATGCGTCTGTTTGACATGGCAGTCAAGTAAGCGCTACAAACCCGAACGAGGGTGTCAACCCTAATAGATCTATTCACAACATTCATGTTGACTACGTAATTAACGGTTCATGATAGTGGGGACTTAAGTGGTAGAATAGGTAACTTAGGCAATACGTAAAAGTTTAAGTGCTTGTGTCCATAAGTAAAACGAGCAATGTATTCTCACCCCAAAGTAGTTCAAAACGAGTTAAACAAGTAAAAGTGAGGTTATGAAACTCACCTCAACAAGTAGTGATTGTGGAAGTAAAATAAGCAAGCTTTGAATGAAATGACCTAACCACGACCTATATAAATAAAACGCCTTAAGGTTACAATGGTATGTTCTGTTGGGGCAACATTGACTAAGATCTTATTTATGTTTTAACGATGACAAATAAACGTTCATAACACTTAAAATAACAAACGATAGCCAAATTCGTAAATGGAAACAGTGATTCTGTTTTACGGAATTTTGCTCGTCGGCTTTCCTCTTACCCGAAACATGTGGATCTTTCAATAAAGGTATGTACATGATACTTAAGCAATTAGAAACACTCGAAACAAGGTTTAGACTTAGAGATGAGATAAAACAAATCCTCCCGTTTTTCAATAAAATGCCAACTCATTATCTTTATCAAACGCCTCTAGCCAACGTTGAGACTTATTTTCCAAACCTAGCATAAACATACTTTAAACATACCATAAAACGAAAGTATTCATTTGACCATAATCCGGATTTACGCTGCCTCTAATCACGTAACGTGTTTTACTCCCTTATTGGTTAAACTAAGTCAAAGGTACTTTGCGTAAATGCATCATTATCCTTTACAAGATGTGATTTCCTTGAGATGCAAAGCACTTAGCTTGTTTGAATCAAGATGATTAGTGATCATATCCATTGTTGATTATCATGGATTAAGTCCTAATGACTATTTGAGTTTGTGGTAATTGAAGGTTAATTATGCTTTGATCATTCCTACCTTTTCTACACTTATATGTTTTACATACTCCCACAGTCTTCTATATATTCCTCACACATCACCTACACCTCACTTCTCACTTAAACATTCCCTAGTCATTTGTTAATCTTGTTAGGTCACAAATATGATATCGTATCACACTTAGAACGGTTTAGGATAATAGAGATTGAAAGAGAGGAATCAAGTCTTTGCAATTTCAAATGTATTAAAAAAAGAGGATAGGAGGGAATGAGAGTTTACAAATGACAATCTTGAATACCTTCCATCTAATGGAAGGTATTTATAGTATTGACCACATTATACCTTATTCTCATATCCTACTCTTAAGTGTGGTTAATGATCCTTTTTTAACTATTTAGCTCACTCATCCTTATTACAATTCTAATAAATGTAAAACGTAACTAAAACTAATACAATATAAATAAGACCACTTAGTATCTAATAATAGACACTTTTTAATCCTAACAATCTCTTTCTAAGGGTCGATTATTCTAGGCGTTCCCATCTTTGTTGAAGTGGTCTTCCATTCACATAGCTTTCCCAATGTCTCATCTGATCTCGGTGCCTGAAACGTTCTTTAATGTATTCTTCATAGAACATCATAAATTATGCATCATCCTTGCTGAGAGTTGGGTCTGCATGCTTCACATCCAGATTTATCTTCTTTACTTCTTTCAAAACTCTTTTCAATGTTGCATCACAAAACTTTAGAATCTCATCAATATCCATAATCCTCTTTTCCTTCTTGCTATTCTCATATATCAAGCCAATGAAAGGAAGAGAATTACTGGTATACGGTTTCTTTTCTTCTGAATACAGGCGAAATGTAGATTCTTCGCGACCCCCCCCCCCCCCCTCCACTCCCCCCCCTCGCCCCCCCAGTCCTCATTTTGACCAAGTCGCCCCGTCGCTACCCATGTCACTTCACCGCTTCGCACCCCCTAGCCCTTTCCAATCCAATCTCCCCGCCTTACCACATCACTCAAACTCTTTCTCATTGACAAACTTCTAACTAAAGAGGTTCACATGCCACTTCAGATATCCCTATAGGCTTTCGATAATTTTATCTTTCACCATTAAGCCACATAAGATACATGTCTTTAATATCATTCTTGTGTAAGTACTTGTAGTCTGATTCTGAGAAGGACTCGTATTCACCATCAGCTCTCTTAACAACACATTCCTTCATAAACTCTTGTCCATGACCTTGATCATACTGAACTCTGATTACGTCTACAATTCTCTGATATGAGTAGACTTCATCAGGATCTGCTCTTTTCTTTAACTGCCCTCTGATGTAAGATTGCTTAGCCCATAAATTCTTCCAATGTTCAACAACATACCTTGCATATATGTTACACCTCTTTATTGGCTTTCTTACATATCTAGTGTTAAGTTCTTCAAGGTCATTCTCTAGGAACGCAAACGCATGAATCTTGTGCAGTGATAGAACACACTTTCTAGTTTTAGAATTCCCATTCTTCATATAAAAGATATTTTTGTTAACTACAACTATTGGTGGAGCATTTGTGTCTCTTTCACAGCTTTGGATTACTAGAGCTGGTTTCTTTGGAATCTGCAAAGTCAAATCTTCTTTTATGCTTTCCCAAACTATCTAACTCTCCATGTAACTCTTCGTTTGATCAAGATGGTACTGATGTTCTTCTCCTGAATCACACCGACTTCTCTCATCGTGTCATTAAGATCATCGTGCATACGCTTTTGATCATCAATAGTTAGAACCCACTTTATTCCTTTCCCTGACATTTCAGTCAAAAGTTCTAGTGACACTTCTTCAGATGGTACTTCATCATCAGTTGTGTAGGATGTCATAAAACATACAATACACACTATTATATATATATATAATAATATATTATATATACTTATTTTTTATTATATATATATATAGTGAGATGTGTGAGAGAGAGAGAGAGAGAGAGCGAGAATCGGTGAGGGAGAGAGGGAGAGAAAATAGGGAAAGTGATTTCAAGAGATAAAATAAGAGAAATAAAGAATGAAATATTATATTAGAATGAAATCACCAACCCTCTTCCCTTCCCTTAGGCCTCTATTTATAAGGGTTTGGGAAGCTTCTAGGTTAACCTAGGGAAGAAAGAGGGATATTACAAGTTATTACATATTCATCCCTAGACTTTGACTAAATTGTAAACTACGATTGTGTAACCGACACTTTTCTTGTTTCTAACAATCTCCCCTAAGTGGTGGTTACTACGGCCTTACAAATAAGCGAGGGTCGAATATCTTGGGACGTCCTCCAACATACTCTTCAAGCCTGTCAGCTGAACTGTGCTTAAAGTCTTATCAATCTTTTCCAGCATCTCGTTTAATCTCTTGATGTCTTTGTTGCTCCAGTCTTTACCCTTCAACCTCTTGTTTCCACGACCCAACTCATTCTTGTTCACCATCTCTAGAAAATTATCACGAATCTTTAAAAGTGTACCGTCACAGAACTTTTTTACTTCATTAAGCTTCATGAGGGATTTGATGTTGTGCTGCTCACTTCTTACCGATTAGCGAAGATTACAAAATAGAGAAGTTAGCAAAAATCTACATCAATGAGATTATGGCGAGACACGGTGTGCCTGTGTCAATCATTTCAGATCGTGATGGTCGATTCACGTCATATTTTTTGCAAGCACTTCAGAGGGTGTTGGGACGAGATTGGATATGAGTACGAAACCCAACATGATCCCCCCCCCGCCTAACCCCAATCCTTACATCCTTCCAGACCGTCTATGGTCTGAGGATGTACTATTCAGACACTGTTTGGAAATGCTTAGGGAATGTGTTATGGATTTCGGAGGCAATTGGGACACTTATCTTCCTTTGGTTGAGTTTTCTTATAACAACAGTTATCATAAGAGCGTTAAATGCGCGCCATTTGAAGCACTTTATAGGTGAAAGTGTAGATCACCAGTAACATGGGCAGAAGTTGGGGAGAGTCAGCTTATTGGACCTGAAATAATACAAGAGACTACTGAGAAAATCATTGCAAATAATGAAAGGTTGAAGAGGCACGAGATCGCCAAAAACGCTATATGCCCATCATAAGAAGACGTAAGCCTCTGAATTCAGTGTAGGCGACATGTGTTACTTAAGTATCTCAATGGACCCTTGGACAAGGAGGTGGTTCTGAAGTGGTAGGAAGGAAAGCTGGCTCCTAACAGGTATGAGTGACCATTTGAGATCGTGGAGTCAGTTGACCTGTAAGCCTATCGTTTTTGAGGTCTACACACAAGAGCTAAGCTGCATATATGTCACGTTTTTTTCATGTGTCAAACCTTAGAAATGGCTTAGAAGATTGGTGTGTAGTCAAATGTATATACCAATTTAGTATTAATTCGTTAGAAATTCTTTGCCGTAAGAATTCTTTCCAAAATACTTCTCAACCAAGAGAAATATAAGGTAAAAATCTCACAAAAGAAAACACAATTCGTATATTTTTATCCGGGAAGTATTGTACAACTCGGGTCGTGTCCCAACGAAATCGTGAATTGAGAATTTGGAATATTCGGATTCGAGCTTAGAATGATAAAGGATATTTGAATTGTTGATTACACTACAAATTTAATAGCAAGAATTGAAAAACAATTAACTAGCACGAAAATTAAATGCACAAAACGTAATAAACGCGAGCTAAAACTGAAATTTAAAAACTAAAACACAACTTTTAACAAAATTTATACCTAAAAATCACAAATTTAAAATGAAAATTTTAGGAAAAAGAATTAGAATTTTTTATGTATTTTTGAATTTTTTATGATTTTTCTAAGATTTAATGATTTATCAAAAATAAACTTTTTCTAAAAATTAACACTAAAATTTTACTTTTATTTTTCAAAAATACTAGATTTAAAATGAAAATTAATGCAAAAAGAATTTTAATTTTTCAACTATTTTTCTATTTTTTATGATTTTTATAAGAAAAAGTAATAACTAAAAACTAAAATATTAAAACTATTTTATTTCTTATAAAAGACAGGGTAGAAAATGAAATAAAGGAAAGATAAGGGTAGGCGGGCTAATTTTGGAAATTTTACACTATATTGAAAACGACTAACCCTAATCTATTGGACAATGACAGAACAGACCCTATGAATTCAGCTTATTTTGACTTATTAAAAAGTACTTTTCAGCAAAAACTCAAAACTACAAAGTTATAGATGAGCTTATTCCTAACAACTTTAATAAAGACACTTTGTACTTTAGACAACTAAATAAGCTAGAAAATAAGCAAATCCATGGCTGTTACAGAAAGTATGCTTTTGACAAGGTTTTTGGATTTTTGCTTATTATGAGCTTAATACTTGATGAAAAATGAAACTGAAAGATGATTATTCTAGCTTAAGATGAGTATGAAAAGGATTTCCACTAAAATTTACCTAGAGTTAACAATATTAGAAAGAAAATTGACATGAGAAAGTGCTAGTTTTAGTAAGACTAATTTAGAACTTTTTTCAAGTAAGCTTAACAGCTTATTTTTGGACCTAAGGTTCTGATATTTTGGAAATAAGCTAACCTTGCTTATTCTAAGTAACCTAGCTAAAAAGTTTTGTAAAACTCTAAAAGGAAATGAGAAATTTCAAAGTGAAAAAAACTAATTCATAAACTGATATGCTATTGCTGTCACTTGATGTTGCTGGTGTAGTTGGCAAGGAACAAGGATGTAGGCTAGAATCTTAAATCCTACTTCTACTAAATGCAACTAGAATGTGCTTAGAACAACCTTGAACTATAAAATACTTTTAACATTCTAAAATCTAAAAGTCTATTATCTAAAATATGCTGAAAATTCCCCTGGTGCAAGAATAAGGATTTTAAATGCTTAAACTTGGTAATTTAACTAACTAAACTCTAAAACCTGTTTTAAAACTTGTTATATGACTATACTAAGCTAAATGAAGTACTATGACAGTTTAAGATTGACTTTAACAAGTCAATCTCACTAAATCCAAACACTCCTTAAAATGAGGCTGTCAAACTTATTTGTGTTTTAAGCTTATTTTAAAACTGAAATGACTAAAACTTTTTATCTACTTCTATTTATACTAGATTAAATGAGACTTATAAAATGACTACACTCAGCTGTGTGAAAAATTTGACAAGTTTACTTTGACTTTAAGAGTCAAATGAAGCCTATTCCAAACACACCTTAAACTAGCTGTCAAATCAAAGAGGCACTCAAATTTTATCTAAAAACTAAAACTGCCTATTCTTTTTATCTAAACACTCTAATTTTAAACTACTTAAGCTCTTTAATCACTAAAAGTACTAGCTTATTTGTAGGATTAAGCTAGTTACTCTATGTAGCTATTACTACTACTATGACAGAATTATTATGAAAAGTTTAGACTACACAATTTTATTCTAATGAAACTTAGAAACAGCTAATCACAAACCTAAACAACATTATATTGAAGAGAATTAAGCAAAATTTGATAAGAAATAAGCAAATGTAAAAGCTAATTTTAAGCTAAATTGAGAATTTGAAGAATTAAACCTGTGAAAATTGGAGTCTCAGAACAAGAGGCCACTCTTGTAGAGTGAATGACCTCAAAAAACTTAATCCTAATGGCACCTTGCCTCTAAACCTCAATAAGCTAGAATTTAGCTTATTTCTCCTTTAAGCTTCCAAATTGAAACAATACTTCTCAAGTAATCATGCTTAGATGTAAAATGAGTAATATGAGTAAATGAATGCTTAAGAAACAGAAGTTTACTAAAATTGAGCTTATGAGAAGTAATAAGCTCAAACTAGCTTATTAAGAGCTTATTTGATAAAATTGAATTAAACTTGAAAACAAATGATTAAGAAACGTGTAAACTGAATGAGATTACTGAAATGAAGAAGTACAAGTTTAGAAGAAGAGATTACAAGAGCTTTTAAAGCTAAATGCTAAAATTTTGAAGTAAAATGCTTATTAGCAGAGCATTACAATTGAAAAATTTAAACAAAACAACAACTGAAAACGATGACCTATTGTGGCTATTAAGAGAATTGGGAGAGAGGAGGGAAGAATTCTTGAAACTTCCAATCAATCTCAATCGTTGATCTCTTTTGGATCATTTGTAGCCGTTGGAATGAGCTGTTGAAGGTTGATGTTTTTTTTTTTTCTAGGCCTATGAGGGTGTTGCCACGTGGAGTTTAGATTTGAGTAGGTGTAAGAGCAGGGCTGGGTTTTATAGAGGAGCGGGGGGTGGTAATTTGCGAAGTGGGTTTGTGTGTGAATTTTGGCGGGAAAAACTGTTTTGGCAGTTAGGGTTGTTACAACAAACGCGCTATTCTGTTTTGAATGTTTGGAAAGTGTCACTTTTGGCCCTTTCTTTTGCTCCGCCCTTTTTGGAGTAAAAAGCAAGTTTCAAAGTGGCAGAATCAGTCCTTGTGTTTCCATTCTTCTTTTTTCTTCTTTAATAAACAATTTCCTCTTTTAGCAATTTTGGTCCTTGAATCTTTAAAACTTCAAATGGCCTTTTAAACTTTGAAGACTTGTCATAATTGGTCCCTTTTGACTTTATCTTGGCCTTTGACTTCCTCTCTTGCTGTGTCGGGCTGATCCGGCTTTTGATTTCTGGCTGTTTCTTCACTCTTTTTCTTGTCTCTTTCGTTCTTTGTCGGTTTTTGATCGTTTTTGCTTCTTTTTGTCCTTGTAATCCTTTCCTGCACAATTAGACACAAAAGCACATTTTCATATCTTTTGGACATTTTATGGGCTTTAATTGCAAAATCCTGGTATTTATGTACAATTAAGCAAATATCAGTAAGCTGTGATCTCATCCAAAGGATTCGAGCACAACAGCCAGACATAACAATATATTCAACTTTCGTACTGGATATCGCAGCGCTTTTCTGCCTTTTTGATAACCAGCTAACAAGTCTATCTCCCAAGAACTGCATACTACCAGATGTGCTATGGCGTGTATCTTGACAACCAGCATGATCCGCATCTGCAAATGCTGTTAGAGCAATCGAAGAATCCTTCAGATACCATAGTCCCTGATTGACGGTTCCTCTTAGATACCGAAAGATACTTTTGACAGCATGTAAGTGCTTTTTGGTAGGCCGAGCCTGATACCGGGCACACATGCATATAGAAAATTATAGGTCAGGTCTACTGGCTGTGAGATAAACGAGGGTTCCAATCATACCACGATAGTGTGACGGATCAACTGCTTTCCCTTCTTTATCCTCATTCAGTTTGGATTTCTCCACCATGGGAGTATCCACTGGGTCACAAGTGTCAAAACCGTATTTCTTTAAAGATTCAAGGGCATATTTTGACTGGTTAATAAAGATGCCTCTGGGACTTTGAGAAATCTGTAGTCCTAAGAAAAATGAGATTTTGCCCATCATTGACATCTTAAATTTTGAACACATTATTTTAGCAAATAAGTCACAAAGTTCAGGTGTAGATGTAGCAAATACTAATTCAACAGACATATATTTGTACAGAAAGTTAATTCCTTGCCTTCCCTACGGATGAACATAGTAGGATCCACTAAGCCTTTGGAGAAGTCTTGGGATAGCAGGAATGAAGACAACATATCATACCACGCGCGTGGAGCTTGTTTCAACCCATAAAGAGCTTTCTTTAGCTTGTACACGTGATTGGGGTTATCTGGATCCACAAACCCGTCCGATTGGCTAACATAAACCTCTTCTCGCAGATTACCATTTAGAAACGCAGTCTTCACATCCATTTGGTAGACGACCATGTTCATGTGAGCGGCAAACGCGAGAAAAATCGTTATAGCCTCTAATCTTGCAACCGAAGCAAAAGACTCTTCAAAATCAATTCCCTCTTCTTGAAGGTAACCACGAGCCACTAACCGAGCTTTGTTCTTTAGAATACCTCCCATTTCATCTAGCTTCACTTTGTAGATCCACTTCAAAGTAATAACCATAACTTTATCTGGTCAGGGTACGAGCTCCTATACTCCAAGGCGTTCGAAATCATTGAGCTCTTCTTGCATTGCTTCGATCCAGCAGGATTGAGTCAAAGCATCTTTATACTCTTAGTTCAACACATTTAGGAAAGCATGAGTAATCAGAAAGAGCTTGCTCATTGGTCTATCGAGTTCATCGATTATATTTTTAAGTGGATGATCCTTAGTCCATTTGCTATTGTGTTCAGAAATTTGGTGATCTGGATGCACAATTGTATGAATAGAATCCGTTGATGAAGATTGATCAGAAGGAACTTCTAGAATTGGAATACCAAAGTACGGATCATTATTCATGTGTGCAACATCTAAGTCATGATTGTCTTCTTAGCACATCGTTAGGAATGATAGGAGATTGATTTTTGGGTGTTGTTTGAGAGTTACTAGGTGATGGTGCATCTTGGTCAACTGTTGTTGAGGAAGGTGAACCGGTTGATGCAGCGGGTTCTGGAGCAACTACTTCACAATTAGAGCAATTACTTTAGGGGCTGGGTGATCAACACTAGTGGAGGAGTGAATATTTTATCAAACAACGGTTGAAACAAGATATCCCAATCACTTCTTAAAGGTGATACAAATGGTGTTGAAGAGGAGGGTTTGGCACGAATCCTGAACTGATTGTTGCAGGAGTCATTTCATGAAGTGCGGGTCCTGAACTGCTGTGTTCATTAAGGCCTATCACAGTCAGCTCATCAAAATCTACATTAATTGTCTCAATGATTCATCTGGTATGTCGGTTGTAATTTCGAAATGCTTTCTTTATGGGTGCATAGCTATTGAAAATACCAATATCGGCTTTTAGTTGTAACTTACCCAAGTTCTCACTATCATTTGTCGGATAGCAGAGTGCACCAAATACATGGAAAAATGATAAGTCAGGAGGTTTGTCATGTAAAAGATCATATCGTGTTTTGCCATGACGAATACGTACGATGGAATGATTTTTGGTGTAACATGCGGTAGCAACTGCTTCTGCCCATAAAAATAACGGAGCTTTTGCATAAATCAACATTGTGTGGGCAGCTTCAATTAGTGTACGATTCCGTCTTTCAGCGACACCATTTTGCTATGGAGAGCGAGCAACAAATGTTTCATGAGAGATGTTAACCTTCTCATAATATTTACGCAAAGTTTGATTTACAAATTCAGTTCCATTATCTGTTCTGATGCGTCGGACATGTACTTTAAGCCACACTTGGATCATCTTGAGAAATTTGATTATGAAATCTGGAGCTTCACTTGACCTTACGATTCTTAACCCATGTAAAGTCGAGAGGTAATCATCAAGCAATGACGATGATGTACTCTTTCCATTAACACTTGCGACACGGTCATTGGTCCACAAAGAACCAATGAGCAAAAGAAAAGAGTTAACTTGGTGGTGTTTTCAGATTTAGGTTTGTGGGGTTTCTTCTTGCTTTTCCCCATTGCACAAGCAGAACACATATGGTCCTTTTTAATTTTTAGCTTAGGGAGACCTCGAACAAGACCGTGTCTAGCTAAATGGTTGATTGCACCAAAGTTTAGATGAGACAGACGTCGTTGCCATAGCCAGGACTTAGTCTTTGAGGCTTTTAACAAGACACATATAGGAGAGGACGTCATCATATCTCCAAGAGACATAGTATATAGATTGTTGCCTCAAGATCCAGTTAATAGATCAACACCTTCTAAATTTCAAATGAAGTAGGCATGTTGGCGAAAAGCAACTTCAAGGTTCAAATCACAAAATTTCCCAACAGAGAATAAGTTGTGTCCAAGTCCTTCCACATAGTAAACCCTTGGGATTGTAACATTTCTAATCTGATAATCACCATATCCCAATATCTTTGCCACGTGATCATTTCCGAATTGACTGTACCCAAAATTTATTAAAGAAATTGGTGAGTTGAGTGAAGTCCGAGTCCTAAGCTGAAGTACTTAGAAGTCATAAAATGAAGATCGAGTCCTAAGCTGAAGTACTTAGAAGTCGTTAACCATATTGATTAGATGTGTAGAGCAGCCCGAATCCAATTACCAAGGTACGATTTGTATGACCTGCATTGGACACTTGAAGAGCATGTAGAAATAGAAACATTGGATCCCATATGATTGTTGGGTTCCAAGTGATTAGCAGTCCTAGATTTTACAATCTTAGGCGCACTACTCGAACTTGCATGATTTGTTTCTTTGGGTCTCCATTGAGATACACTACTTGGTTTTATGTTTGTTATTACAATTGATTTAACAGGTTTCCTAAGAGGCACTATTTTAGTGGAAGTGAATCTAGTTAAAGGACACTTAGTTCCAACTATAGTTAAAGTCCTTCCTGTGGGTACCCATTTATATCCAACATTTTAAACATTTTACCAGTAGGTTTCCATTCTTTTATTTTAATACTCTTAACAGCCTTAGCTCTAGCACGATCATTCACTTCAGACAAATATTATACAACACACAAATCATGTCTTGCATCAAAAAAGCATTTGTTGCATGTTAAGCACACAGATTTAGACTCACTATCTTCTTTAGTTAGACTAGGCTTAGCATTCCTAGTGTGGGCTTCTATTTTTTGAGATTTTTGGTTGCTACTTAATGGCTGCATGATCCTATGGTTCTTTGTTTCACTTCAAGGTTTTGATCTGCTAGCATTAGTAGAACATTTTTCATTTGTAGAAGGCACTAAAGGTTTGTTAGTGGTCTGAGTCTGGTGAACATCTACTTGAATTTGTGTGTTATTGTCTGATGTTGTACTAGTCTTTGCAAAAGTGACTTTCCTAGCTTTGTTCATTGGTGTGACGGCAACCAACTTCTCACTCTTCGATGGGGAACTAGGACATGTATCACTAACATATACTAACAACTCCTGAATCTGTTTCGTGTACATACAAGCATAAGCTAACGCATTATCCAAAGGATTTGAGGTTCTAGCTTGTTCAACTACATCACGAAGAGTGTCAGCATTTTCTTTAGTGATCCTAATGTAGTCTACATGTGCTTCCCTATTGTTCTTAAGCTTTGGGGAGAGAGGTTCCAATTCTACCTTATGCACTACGGGGGCAATCACTTTTGGCTTATTCACGGATTCACGACAAGCAACAACACTTTTTCCTTTTAGTTTCCTTAATTCTTCTTTCAATGCCGTTATGACCAAATCTTTTTCCTGAAGACTTACATTTAAATCAGAGATTTCCACAGACTTTTGATTAACTTGATTAACTAAAGCATCACATTGTTCTTTTGATCGAATACGTGTTGGTTTGATTGAGTCATAAAGTTGCTTATAGGTCTGTTTCAAATGTTCATTCTCAGCAATAAGCTTTGACACCCTATGATCCAATTCAATATTTATCGTTTCAATCTCTTCTATGTCCTTCTTGACCTTATCCTCATTCATATTTCCACTTAAAGATTTAATTCTCTCTTTCAACTTTTTTATGACCGTGTCTTTCTCTTGCGACTGAGCTTTCAATTCATTTAATTCAAAATATTGATCAAAACTTGGAGCACTTTGATTTGAAACAGAATTGTCTCTTTAAAAAATTTCCTGATTAAGTTGAGTATCAACTTCTAAAGAGAAGCAATGTTTTCAAGAGTGGTAAAACTTCTAAACAGTTTATCGTAAATCTCTTTTTCAATGAAATCATTTTTGTTGAGAAGCTCAGTCTCATGTTTGAGACACTTTTCACATTCAAGCACCTTCACAGAAGAATTCACAATTATGTTCACTATATCTTTGCTAATTACTTGTTCCAAGATTCGTTCATTTTCGTTCAAACCTTGATTCATTGTGATTTCAAACGTTTTTGACTCTAAACGATGTTATTCCACAGCCTGTTCCATTTGATGAGAGACATTTTGGACTTCAGAAAGTTCATCAATCAAATATTGATCGAATGTATTAAATAAGTCCTTTAGAGATTTTACAAATGGAATTATTTCATCCCTAAAACAAGCTTTTGTATGTTCAAACCCCTACGAGCCCTCAGTGATGGCTGTGGTCGTGGTTCTTTCTTTGACAACCACGTCAAAGCCAGCAAGATGGTGTTTAAGTTTCTTCAAACTCGTATTAACCATGCTGACTTTAGGAAGTTCTTTTGGAACCTCAACTTTGGTGGGTCTACAAGAAGGACTAGGATCTGAAGAATTCATAGAATTCTGAGACCAAAAGGCTTGTTCAGTAGATAATTCAGTTTGTGGAACAAATCATTTTTCAAAATCTTGAGAAAGTTGGTTAAGAGCAGCATAATCAACTGGTGTAGTATTAACTTTCTTTTCTAACATCATTGGATCCTGTTGTTTTAAAAGCATTTTTGAACGACTCTCTTCAGCAAGCATAAGGGTCTCTTCGGAGTCAGGAATCACAATAGCACTAGTGTTTTTAATGACATTACCATCATAGAGCTTTGGTTCTAACTGCTGAGCTTTCTTCAGATAGAAAGGATTTTGAAAACCTAGAGCTTGTTTAGTGGTATGATCATAGAAAAACTGAGGTTTCGTCAACATGTGAACAGTTTGTGCTGATTGATCTCTTTTAAAAACAATATTATCCAGCTGTTTGATCTTCTTTTCTAAAGCAATCTCTCTATCAATGTTTCTAGATTCTTCTTTCTTAAAATCATTTTTGAGAAGAGTAACTGTTTGCATTAAAGATTCCTTTTCTTTTACATGTTTTGAAAGAGTTTGTTTAAGACGATCAATCTCTACAGACTGTTCACATGAATCTGAAACATTATCTTTACTTTTTAAATCAACATTTTGTCCTTATTTCAAAACTTTAACTTTTTCTTTATATCTTTCAAGCTCAGCAGTTAAAGTATCATTGACACTTTTATTGTCCAGATTTATCTTGGTACAATTAATTACTTGGCTTTTCAGTTGTTCAATCACAGATAATATCAGCGCATCTTGTTGTGCAGATGAGTTAGAATTCTGAACAGCTGTCTGTTGTGATTCTGTCACATACTGAGAATAAGGAATGATATTGCTATCACTGGTTATTTCAGTCTCTGAATGGTTCACAACACTCGACTGTTCAGAAGATGGCTTCACCTGCACACCTTGATTAATCATATTGTTATCCACATTATCTGGATTGTGTACCTCAGCGAGAGCATCTGAACCATAACTTGAGATATTGGCCATGAAACTTGGTTGTGCATTAGGTACGTCATCACAATCTGAATCATATACCTCAACTCCATCTGCTTGGAAGAGTGCATTAGTTGTCACTGTGAAAGCACCTGGGCCAAAATCAATTCTTTCTCCAGTATCTGCCAAAATTGCAAGTTGGTCTTTGCTCAACTGAATCCCTGCTTCCTGAAGTTGTGCTAACAACATCTGTTGCTTGAGACATTGTATCTTCTTTGATTGAGTATACGGCCTTGCTATATGATCATTACCCGTTGAACAATTACCCACATAACTCAGAGTCTGTCGTTCTGGCATAGCAACTTGGTGCATTGGATTTGACGAAGTCTCTAGTTGATTGTTGGATGATGGGTAACTTAAAGCAAGTATGGTACTCATGAATGTCAAAGCTTTGTTTAAGCATTCAAGTGGATCATCAGTTGGAAGAAAGTATGGTGCAACAAGGCTTGAATCAACTTGTATAGGATCTGCTGATGATTGTAGAGAAACAGCTGGTGCTTGAGATGCTTGTTGATGAATCACTTGAGATGATTGTGGATGAATCACTTGATATGATTGTGGATGAATCATTGATGGTTGAGGATAAATCACTTGAGAAGCTTGTGGATGAAACATTGAAACTTGATGAGGAACACTTTGAATCTGTGATTGCGGATTGTAAACTCTCTCATTCATGTTAAACATTTTGAAGTAATTGATGTGTGAAATCAAATTTGTGGACCTTTTGTAGATTAAGTGATTGTTGTTGTGGTTTGAAATCAATTAACGTTCACGGGAATTTACAAATCTATGATTTAAACCGAGAAAAGAATTAAATCTTTCGCGGGATTTTACAAAATCAAGAAGAAACCGTGAAGCAATGATTAATCGTTGTGAAATCGTTGTTGTTGTTGAAGAACTTGAGCTTTTGTTGACGAATAATGAGCGAAAACGATGAACGGTGCACAAACTTTCAACTTAAAATGAGTATCGGTTGATTAAAACTCAAATAAGGACTAACGGTGCAATTACGGTTCACTTTGGAGGACTAATGGCTTAATTATTACAATCAAGGACTAACGGTGTGAAGTTATTTCAACAAGGAAGGTTAATAATGCAACAAAGGGATTAACTTTGAAAATGTCATGAGTTCAGGGACCAAAGTTGCCAATTTCAAAATTAGTTTAATAAGACATATTTCCCTTCATGCATTCATCTTTAACAATTTGAAAAAAAAATCACGATTATGGATTTGAGCTTTTGAACCGGTACGGTTATCATCGGTGAAATCTGAATATATCACGATGATTGAAAACGAGTCACGATCACGATGGTATAAGTTAAACGTCCCGTATTGCACCGTCACTCGAAGTCAAAAAATCTGAAAACAACTTATAACGTGTATGTTTGTTCGTGTTGAGTTGCTTATTTAGTTCGGTTCATGTTAAAATGACTAGTTCGATTCCATCTAAACAAGGTGATGAGGATAAAGACGAAGATCCCTCCGTTGGATCAAACTGGGAGGTCCAAGAGAAGACGAGCTGGAAAAGAACCAGAATCAACCAGTACACCAAAGGAAAAGACATCCAAGACAACTGGCAAGTCAACTGAAGGGTCTAAATCTCATTATAAGTTTGCTGGCGAGTCTGCTCAAGTAAAGGAGCCAATGCACACTGCCAAAGATTTGCAGATACCGCCACAATCTGGAGTTCAATACAGGAGTTAATGAAGATCCAAACTATGAGCGACCTTCATTTCCTGATTGGTTTCAAAAACCAGCAAAACCTTCTACTCTCGATCGTGATTGGAACAAGACTTTGCCTGATGCTCATGGACCTGTTTAACCTTGGCTAAGCTCTTTGGCCCAGATGGAAGATCCGTGTGAGTTGTTTAATGAGCTGATGGACACTCCTCTTGACTTCTCAGCATTCATGATGAACCGGATTAAGGTTGATACTCTAACTCTAGAATTATTAGCCAGTCCAACATTTGAGCTGATGAAAGGATCATGCAAGAGTCTGGTGTAGCTCGAATATCTCTTTGAAGAAGTCTACAAGGCAACTACTGATCAATTAGACTGGAACAACCCTGAAGGTCAACTTATCCACATGCTCTACAAAAGCACTACCATTGTTTGATACATAATTCTCTAGTCGTAGTGTCATATTCGTTTCACTTTCTGATCATTCATCAACAAAGATATGAGATGTGTGTATACCTAAGATGTGGTGGTGTATCAACGCCGGGAAATATGCTACTTCTGTAATCAAGACATGATCGCTGATTACGAGGGCACATAATAATGGGAGTTGAAGAATTTGGTCCCAACAGAATGTGGATCAAAAGTTGCATGTAGCTACGACAAACATGCAATTTGGGGAATTCACCCATTGGACGGAAAAACTGCCATCAAATTATATGGATTCTATGGCTAAAGGGAATCTTACTCGAGATGTCTACTCCAAACGCAGAATCATTGCTGTCAAAGAGCTTCAAATAGTCGAATGGCATAATTACACGCATCTAGATTGGATCACTATTCGTAGAGATGATGACAAGCTGAACAAATTCAAGGAAGGCGATTTTAACAAACTTCGCATTCAAGACATCGAAGACATGCTGCTTCTACTCGTTTAAGGAAAATTGACAAATCTTACTGTTGAAGAATGCCTAGCTTTTAATGTCTCCTTGTGAATGTTTAACAGAAGTGTTGTCATCCAAAGGCATGCAGAAGACCTTCAATTAGGTGTCGAAAGTTACTAAAAGAAGCTAACCTCAAAAGATAAAAGAAGCTAACCTCAAAAAAAGGCCAAGGACACTATCAAGTATACATCTACTCCTTCCCCCTTGCTGGTTTTGACACCTCGGAATCATCAAAACTTTGTACGCACACATACTCGAGATCGTGTTTTAACAATATATAAGCTCTAATACCAATTAAAATATATTGATTTCACACACACTTATAAACTTAGAGAGAGAAATCTTGAGAGAGAGTGGATGGGAGAACACACTAAAAACACACACATGAAATGTGAGAAAATGCATTCAACCAACACCCTCTCCATGTGTAGAGAGGGTTAATATACTTACATAGTTAGGCCGGGTCGGGCTTTCTATGGGCTTTCCTTGGACTTTCTATAAGCCGGCCCAGTTAGATTACTTAGATATTACATTGAATTGACTAACTATTACTATGGCTCGTGAGATCGATAATGGTCGTCACTTCACTAAAAACTGAATTCCTAACATTAACAAAGTTTTCTAAATTTCTTTTCCCATGTTACACATGAAAATTCTTACATATTCTTTTCTAGGCAAAGCATTATAAATAACCATTTTAGCTTTGTTATTTTTCGCAAGTCTCTTTTTAAGATCATCACTTTGTTTATCAAACGGGATAACCTCGTCTAATTTGGTTTCGGGATTTTGTTGAATAGGTTGAAAATCATTGTTGGTAATAACGTGCCAAAGATCAAGATCTTTTGATTTAACATATGTCTCGAATCTATTTTTCTAATAAATAAAATTGTCACTTTCAAGAAGTGGTTGTTGGGGATTATAGATTTGGTGAGACAAAAGAACAAAAGAATGAAACAAAAGGATCAAAATCGTCACTAAATAATTCTACAAGATGTAGGAGAATATGAAGATTCTGGAAGATCTCCTTAAGAAGATAAAGATAGCAGAAGATATTCCTTAATGTTTAAAAGATTTAGTTGTCTAATGTTTATCTTCATTTGTAAGTCTTGGACTCCTTATGTTATAAAAGGAGGTTCTAGGCTTGTAGTTTTAGGTGTGTTAATGTGTGTGTACACCAAAGTGTAAAAGATGTAGACGCCTATTGTGTATGGTTTAGCCCCAAGGATCTTTGATCCCTGTTAGTTTGTAGATAACCGTTCTATACTGATCATATAGAATTAGGGCTTGGAGTGTATGATAATGAAGAAAAACCTTGTTAAAATAACTTTGTTCTTATGCTATTTCCGCTATGCATATTCGTGTTTATGTTCATTGTTATTTATTATACTAGATAAGCCTAGATCAAACTCAACAATTGGTATCAGAGCCATGTGGCTCTTGATCTAGGATCTCAAGGTTTTTATAATCGAATAAAAGTGATATTAGGGTTTTTATCTAATTCGGTAAATCAAAAGGTTTTTCTTTTTCGGTAAAAGGTTAAATTCGGTGAATTAAGGTTTTTACCAAACCCTAATTCGATAATGCAGGAAGTGTGATTAACCTTCTAAGCCCATAAGGTCTTGACTTTTTCTTCTTCTCAAGCTTCTTCATTCTTTGTTTCAAACTTGAAATTTCCTGTGCTTGAGCAGCCTTTGAAGTCTCCAAATCAAGAACCTTCTTTTATAGATTGGTACAAATTTCCATCAATTCATTGAGTTGCAGACTATCCTCACCACTAAGAAGTAGATCATTGGAATGTGTAGGTACATATTCCTCATTGACAGCCTATTCTGCCATAGGCTCACCACTTGATAAAGGTATCTCAGTGCCCTTTCTCTGTTTCCTTCTTGGTTTTTGTTTCTTCTAGGGTTGAGATGATGATGGTTGAGTGATACTGAAGTTACTACTAACAGTGCTACAACAACAACTATTGATGAATTAACCCTGGCTCGGACTATAATAGAGATCAAAGCTGCAAAACCCAAAGTTAGAGGGGTTATGATTCAAGAGCCAAGTAAATTTGCAACAACAACTACAACAACACCACCAGCTATATCAAAACCTTCACAGGACAAAGGCAAGGGAAAAATGACTGAGTTTGAGAAACCTTTGAAGAAGAAGGATTAGATTATGTATGATCAAGAAGTTGCTCTAAATCTTCAAGCTCAATTACAATCGGAATTAGAAGAAGAAGAGAGGCTTGCAAAGCAAAGAGAAAAAGATGCAAACATTGCTGAATAGGATGATGTTCAAGCTATGATGGATGCAGATTATGAGTTAGCTGCAAGATTACAAGCAGAAGAGCAAGGAGAGTTGACTGTTGAAGAAAAGTCAAAACAGTTTGTAGAGCTCATGGATAAAAGGAAGAAGCATTTTGCAAGACTTAGAGCAAAAGAGCAGAGAAGAAAACCACCAACCAAATCTCAAAGGAGGAATCAAATGTGTACTTATCTAAAAAACATGACTGGATTCACTCACAATCAGTTGAAGAACAAAAGCTTTAATGATGTTCAAAAGGCTTTTGACAACACCATGAGTTGGATAAACTCATTTGTACCTATGGATTCTGAAGTGGTGAAAGGAAGTAAAGATAGAGCAGAAGGCAGTAACAAGAGAGCAGGAAAAGAGCTAGAACAATAAAGCTCTAAGAAGCAAAAGATGGATAAGGTTCAAGAATCAGATAACATGGATTATGATCAAGAAGTAGCTAAGATGAAAGAGCTTATAATGATAGTTCCAGAGGATGCAGATGATATAGCAATTGATGCTATTCCTTTTGGCTACTAAGCCTCCAAGTATTGTTAACTGGAAGATTTACAAAGAGGACATAAAAAGCTATTGATAATCAGAGCTAATGGAAGTTCAAAGATGTATCAACTTTTTAATGCAATGCTTATAAGCTTTGACAGAGAAGATTTGGAAACTCTATGGAAACTGGTAAAAGCTAGGTTTAAGTCAACAAAACCAGTGAAAGACTTGGATTTAATGTTATGCTGGAATTTGAAAATTATGTTTGAACCACTGAAAGCAGTAGATGTATAGAGGAATCAACTAGAAAATAAAGTGCTAATTTGGAAGTTGATTGATTCCCGTGGAGTACATTTTGTGAGAATGCAATCTATGCACATCTACATGCTGGTTGAGAAAAGATATCCTCTTAAACCATCAACAATTGAAGAAATGTTCAATAAGAAGCTGCAAGCTAATGATTGGAATGAAATGTGTTATCAGCTTCTTAAACTTCTCATAAAATAGCTCAAAGGTCAATGAAGTGTTTGGAAGCATCCTCCTGGTGATTATGAAGCTTTGAATGAAGAAACTTGATGATTTTGAAGATAAATATCAAGTTTAGAGGAGGATTGTTGGGATTAAAAGCTTCTTGATGCTGTTTGGAGTTAATACTGTTCTTGTTAATGATAATGCTACTCAAAGGAATTAAGACTGCTAAGGTTAGAGTTACTGCTGCTAAGCATAAAGTTAGTACTGCTAGTATAACTTAGTACTGCTTATGAAGAATAAAGAAAATATTCTAAGTAGTTACTACTGCTTGTTAAATTTTTAGTACTGCTTCCTTTAAAAGTTTATACTGCTTGAAGAAATTACTACTGTTTGCCTAATCATTATCACTGTTATGATATTCATTTAAGCCCAAATTATTATGAAAAAAAGGGTTTGATAGTCGATCGGATGATAACAGTGATAGAAGTAAGTCTACTTCTTTTGGACGAATAGGTTTACTGGTAGTATAAGAAGGGTCGACTGTGGTTTACTTCTAGTTTTTCCTTAATCGACTAAAGTTTCTAGTAATACAAGAAGCTCTACTTGTGGATCTTATGCATATCACTGAGGTTACTTCTACTTATCGTGTAATATTACTTTGTTTACAAAGTAACTTTACTCTTGGTTCGAATAAAGTTACTGGTGATTAAAAGACGGTCTGACTGAAGTTACTGCAAAGGAGTTTGTGTTAAGGACCGAATATAACTTTATGCTGCTAGCTTCGTAAATTTAATGCCAAGGTATGTTAATGCTGCTTCGAGTATATTAGTAATGTTAAGGTGTTAAAACAGTATTAAGTTACTAATGTTTGAGCTTAAGGAATTTAGTGTTGTTTATTGCCAATAACAGTTTCATGCTGCAATTATATGTGAAAACCGTAGTAAGAAGATTACTACTGCTAAGGTTTATACTGATTTAGGTTCGAACACAAGTAAGTGATGTCCATTTCTCTACTTTTGTTGATCATGTGTATTAATGTTGCTCGTTGAAACAGTAGTAAGTTAAAACTACTTATGATTTTAATATGGAAGTATTGCTTCTACTGTTTGGGTTAGAAGAAGTTTCAACTGCTAGGCATAACAGATATCAGACAGAACACACAGACGAATCTCGAACAGAACAGAAAAATCAAGTTTGATTGATTTTGGTTTTTATTCTTTGGTTTTCAGATTGGGATTTATTTTAAATGTTCTTAAACGTTTAAAAGGCTTATTTTTTTGATTGTTTGAATTAATTGGTTACGGAGATGATTGTTTATGACTTATTTGACGATGAAGTAGAATTACTTGGGTACGTGTTCTTATCATATCTTAAACGGCTTACAATGTTTAAAGATAACTTGTTCGTGCTTACAATGTTGTGACGAAGACTTGTCAAATCTAGCAAAGGTGTGTGATTTCTCTTATGGTGCTTAATGCGCACATTTGCTATCACTTTAAAGGAGTTACGTTGTTGTGCTCGGTGTCTCATATAGCTAAGGATTTTGTCAAGAGATTGCGGTCTACTTATACATAGCATGTATGAGTTTGGAGTTACGTGGATAGTACAAGACATAAGACATAAGTTTGGGTTATTCTACTTCTACATCAAGTTCGTTATACTGAGTTTTCTCCATCAGTAATCATTACAAAAAGCCTATAGAATTTGAAAATTCAAGAGATGGTTAACATATTGGTTTCAGGGGAAGCTTAATTGACAAAGTGTTTAACCATCATGATATGTTCATGCGTCACTTGAGGTGAAAGGTTTCATTACTACTGCTAGTTTAAGTTTCTACTGTCTTAAATTTATTATTCTTATTATGCGTCATGGAGGGTAATTAGAGACATTAGAAGGTTGGATTAGTAGTGTGATATATGGTTTGTAGTTGTAAAGATTCAAGTTGCTTATCTTCACAAGACCCCTATTGGATTATGACAAAAAGGGGAAGAAGATTACAGAGATA